>JABEEJ010000550.1:0-67569 GCA_013363135.1 Fusarium brevicatenulatum
GGGGGGAGTGGAGTGGAGTGGAGGGGTCCAGAGGATCAAGCCTCAAGCCTCAAGGGTCTTTGGGTTCCCTGTCCATCCAGACATTGATGAGTGTCGTTCCGTTCCGATATCGTAGTTAGCGGAACAATTGGGAACCGGATATTTGATAAGACGGAATGCAGTTATCGTTGCCATGATCTGGCTGGACCTTTGGGCACAATAATCTGCAGGGAACTCATCATGCCTCGGCTTTCCAAGTTAAGAGGACACTGGAGGAAACACTGAGGGGTAAAGATAACAAACAGTCAACTGCGATAACAATGGAAGCATTAGCAAAAGAATGTCTGTCTGTCTAATCTTCAGGTGTACGGAGTATACTTCGTAGACAAGATACCAGTAGGTAGACTATGGAGATCACGATGCAACAAGTACAGTGTCGTTACCGCGGAGAACTTTATTACAGTATTCCTGCTTGCTAAGTTAGCGGCCAAGTTAAACTGCAAAGTCGGGCCATGTCATGTATGTATGTACACAAGTCTCGGCTCTTGGGCTTCGGCACATTAGAAATTGAGTTTGGTGGAAGAAGCTTGGGAAACGTGGTGGCCGCGGCATTCACACAAGCATCCATACATACCTTACCTTACAGTATATGCCTGGGTAGCTACTTGGTCATCTCTTGGTCTACAGGCACATGATAGTCTTTTTCCTTGCGCATGAATACAACAAGTACCTCTATTGATTCTGTCAAGCATCAGACCATAACTACTACTGTGTAAATCCTCAACTTATGCATCTCTTGAGTTCCTGCACAATCGCTTCACCTCAAGTAATAAGTACTAAGATAGGTATCTATCTATCTGTGTCGCTATCGGTAATAAACTTGCATCCTGTGCCGCCTTATCATCTCACTGTACCTTGACCAGATATTATTGCCTACATCCGGCTAAGGTGAGTTTCTTGTTGATAAGTTCAGTTCCTTCTCGTGAAATTCGAATTAAACATCCATACTTACCTACCTAGGTAGGTAGGTTGGATACCGCTCAACCTTACCGCTATTATGCCGACCTACCTTAAACTTTACTCTAGACAGGGCGCTATAGCAACTCGGTGAATATCTTGCAGAGCGCAGTTCCTACCATTACATACGTACAGTACCATAGGTAACTTACAAAGTTGGCAGGGCACCGGTGAGAACATAGCAATGCCTCCTTAAGCTACCTGGATAGGAAACTTTTCGCGCCCTTCTTTACGTGCATGTCTTGGTCCATGAACACAACTTGTCAGGTCAAGTGGTCGCCATACGTTGTGTAACCACTCGGGTGAGTCGAGACCCAATGGCCACTCATTCATAATCAATTAGTTATGCGAATAGATCCTTGTGCAGAATCAATGAGTTGTTGCCGACACACCTGTCTGTACTGTACTGTGCCGTACGGGTATTAGCCGTAGCCGCAGCCGTCCGTAGCCACCCTCTTTTTCCCCCCTCAGCCAAGCCGGAACCTAGAGGCAATGACAGGTGCTTGAGATAGAAAGTTGGTACCTACACTGCATTGGAGAGCTACAAGTCTCTACCTACCAGCTTCTACATCAAGACTTCTTTTGCGAACGCCCAGAATTTCATGCGGAATAATGACAAGCAAGCAGATGCAATAACCAAGACAAGCACAGTGCATAGCATTCGTCAATGATCTCCTCAGTGATGCCACTTTCACTACTACCGGTGTAGTATTGAGTTAGAGGGCTATGCAAGACATCTCCGATCCTCCGGACATTACCTCAGCGTCGGTAGCGACCAAGTGATGGTTACTGGTCACACGAGAACTTTAAACAGAATAAGTGCCTCTGAGGCGGCTCAAATACCCAGCTCCTGGTTTACTGCAGTGCACTACCAGTACACTACACTACCTACGTGGCAGCCAGCAGTTAGCCTCGACTCGAAAGCTTATTCCATTGCTTGTTGTTGGAAAGCATCTACTTGTACAAGTATGTCCAGCCATAGCATGTGCATGCCTTCTCTTGGACATCGTCGTCTTGTTAGCTTGGCTTCGCTTCGCTTCGCTTCCGCTGCTTGTGGAAACTTGGCTCGGTCCAGCTTTTCCCTGTCGTGTTGGCGCCAGACAAGGAGTCTGGACAGAACCCATGCATTACGGATATATACGCATCCTTGTCTCTGTCATGTTATGGATCGTTTTTCGCTCGCATGGACGGTGGCGTGCCCTCGTCATTCCCTCGGTCGAACTTAGTCTTGACCATCATCGTGCAGGTCTGGGGCTTGGATGATTTCAGAAGGGATAAAACATCATTTTTATAGGCATTGGCCCCGATTGGCCTGCAGCTATAACAGTCTGACTGATGATGCGCAACTTCTACGACCTCTTCATTGTTCTTGAGCCATGTGAGTCCAAGTTTGTTCCGTCATAGTGCTTCGCTTAGAAAACATTTAGCGCAATAGTATAGTTCCTCCATTCTCCAGACCAGCAGGGGCCATGTGCTGCCTCTACTGGCTCTGTCGTGTCGACAATAAGGCTTGGCAGGTCCCTCCCGAACTTGTACAACGCCTGTGGGACATGGGGATGACAGTATCCCTGTCAGAATTGTCGAGTTTTCTTTGGCTGCTGCTGGGGTAGACAAATAATCACTCCAGAATTCCCCTCACGCTTCTATTCTACTTGGAGAGGCTTGGCTCTTTTTTTAAGCCGCCGTTCCAGAGAAAACTTCTCCACCACGAAGAACGAAAAAGAGCCCACCCAACTCAAAAGTCAATTCCATTAGCGAACTCGACAGGAACAGAAGTTGAGTGCTTCGTGGTCAGAATGTATTTCTCTTGATGCAGCTGGGGCACAAAGAGGCCTTGTTCCAGTCTACATAGAATATAATGCTTTAGATAACAAGACTCACATGCTGCTGGGAACACTGTAATTTATGATAAAGACAAAGACGCTTGCTTCCAGAGATCGATGCGGATCGCCTTCGAATTTATCCGCCCAAAATATGTACCCAAGTGTCGCTAGGCCATTCTCTCAGCATCGCTACCAGATTGGGCGTTCATGAAATAAATGTCTAGCTAGTGCATTCAATGAAGGCGGCAGAAGACGTTGTTGGTCTCTGGCCCTATTCTTTGAGGCTTAAAGACTAACTAGAGACTGACTGTAAGCTAAAACACCCTTGAATCCACTTGGAAGTTCCACCTCAGCCCAAAGACTGAACTTTCTCGTGTCAACGACAAATTAGCTTCAAGCGGTTGTAAATTCCGTCTCAAGGAACTGCTATTACTTCGGCGTAATGGGGCGACATCGGCTCAAAAGGAGCATCAAACCCCCGAACCAGAGGAAGAAAAGGCGCGAATCATCGGCTCTGCATCAGAGGTGCCATGGGGAGGGTGTCATGTTGTCAAAAGAGAAAAAAAGAAGAAAGAGAAAAAATTCTACAACATGCTATTGGTCGAGTCGCATGCAGTCGCTGAATCTTCTACGTAAATCTCGTGCACATCTGCCGAATTGGGATCTCGGTCTGGCCAGATGCATTTTTGTTGCACTAGTCCCATCAATACTTCCGAGTGCTGCAGCTTCGTCTAATGCTGTAAGGGCTCTTGATATCGAAAGAGGACACGCTGAATCTCGCCTTGTGGGTTACATGCCCCCGTTCTGTCTCCAACAAGCCCACCTTGTGATACATACTGGTACCAACCTTGCCGGCGATAGACTTGCTAGACTTGATCCCGTTACTCCGTCCATACATCGCAGACCCTGACTCTGCCCCAGTTCAAACTTGAAAGTGAGGAGTGAAGGGCCGTCCACCAACTAAGATAGGATAGTCCGCTGGTCGGTTTACGAAGAGTCTGTGAATATTCTAGTCTGTACAAAGGTCCCTCCCTACCTGGCCGCTGATGGATGGATTGAGCATCCAGGGGTATGCGGCCACATTAGTTAACCCGTTCAACCGCCCTAGCGATGTGCAGCCCGTGCGCATGAGTTGCATTGCATCGCATCGCAGAGTTTACGAGATGCAATTCGCAGTCCAAAAACGGCAATAGGTCACGCCCGCATCTGCGAAATCAGTTGTCATACTTGTACCCCTCGAGGCCGGATAGGACGGCACATTATACTCTTGTTTTATACATACTCACAACGCAGTTGCTAATTGTTCTTTTTCATGTGAGTGTCACGTTCTAGATTTTTCATGAATTGGTGGTAGCCAGTTGCTGGATTTCTCACCAGGCCAACTTGATTCGTGTTTCACATGGCTACTCTCCTGTTATGACTCAAGAGGCCCTGCTGTCACAGCGACCTGTAACTCAACCATGGCACCTTTCTATTAATTCATCAACCAAAACCATTACGGCATTGTCTCTCAGAACTAGACAAGGGCCTATGTTGTTTGGTTTTGGTTCAGTTTCTGCGCAAATCAGACTTGAGATACCCTATCAAGTATTCTGTTATTTACCAGAAACATGAGACACTTCTGCCGTACATTTTAGCTGGGAACAGCTTACAAGGTTCAGACTCGACTAGACAAGCACGTGAATGAATAGAAGGCCCACGATGCAGCGTGGTTTTGCATGGATGAGATTGTTATTACTGAATTATTGCCTACTAGCTGTCCAGAATGGGCAAGATGTCCAGTGACTGTTTGCCCAATGTGTGAAACGGAAGCCCCGTTTGATGTCAAACATCTGAGTCAAGGGATATAACAAGCTTATCTGACGGTGTAACAACCCCGGAGAAATATATTTTTAACCCTAATCGACATGGGGGTTCTTACTCAGATCCTAGATAATCTGAAGCAGGACCGTGGGGATCCTTTCCATGGCTGAGCATGTGACCTGTTAACCTGGATCCTTCTTGTGATATCTGAACTGATATTGGTCTTGGGGTTTGAGACGTGGTTGTTCCCGAAATAGTTCACCTCAAGGACCAAGAACACTGAAGACACTCAAAGAGAGGATGCCAAAGTGAATCCAGTCAAGAGTTCCCTAAGCTTAGGCCAAATTTGCCTGACCATTTTCATCGTTTATCAGGCTCAAGGTCCCTAGGTTCACTATACGAGGCCATTTTTTGCAATATCGAGCTCCTGGTTTATGCTTAGAGCAATATGATAACACCAACTTGGCAGGATCGTTATCAATGAACCAAGCCAGAGTTATCTACGTGAGCTATGGACTATCATGAAGGACTAATGCGGAAGGTGGCTGGTTATCTTGGCCCTTCGATTCTTATCTGCAAAGTGCTGCTCTATCACCGAAAAGGACAATCTTGCCGGTTCTTATATCTATCTTCCGCAAAGTGTTTATTCCTATAGCTTATTGGACCATTAAGTACCATACTCAATAACACAACCTTGACAATCGGGAATGTTCTCATGATTGAGTTGGGTATACTACTAAAGCCATGTGTATTCGAAATCACACCCTCTGCTCTAGGGTAGCTTTCATCTCCTTCATGTGATATATCCCCAACTATCCACTGTCCAGTGTCACAAGAGCAAGTTGAAGATACATGAATTACGGATATCCAGAAGCCTCGGGGGCAAGCGGAACGTCCAGATTGCATGTTTGCACGCGATAGTGTGATACGTGTTGACAATGACCTAGGAGGCCCTTCGACATGAATCTGCATAAACTCGTCAGGACTTTGAGTATACTTTTAAGCTGGTGACACTCACACCATTCAAGAGAGTAGAGAGATGACCCGAAATATCAGTATAATGTTTCATAGTAAAACATGAATTTGCATTTCGTAAACCCTTAGTCTGGGTGCATATGTAGACTTGTCTATAAAACGCCGATTTCCCCATAAGATGCGCTGTGCAGTCATCTATGATAACTCCTAGTAATAATCGCCAATGCGCCGCCATAATGCGTCGGTATCTAGCCTTGCCAGTCATAAGTGTAGCCCCGAATGTAAGGAGCCATGTATATCGTCCATCCATGTCCTCTGATGCATCATCTTTCAAAATCCAAGAGACAACCAACTTCCAGAACGCCCACTATCTCTCCATTTTCCATCACTGCTATGGCAGATTCCCGCTCGCATGGCAGATCTTCGTCGTTCGGTGACAGTCGCATGTTCTTCAAGATATCCCGTGCTTGACGGATAGTAGTCTCTGAGGATAGCGAAAGCATCAGAGCCTTCGGTATTGAGGCATCCGGAATCTCCTCCAAACTCTTGTTCAGGTCGTCTTTACTGATCTTTCGTATTGTACCTGGTGAGGCAACTCGATCTTGCACTCTGACCCAACCAGTGACCGAATCGAGGCCAGCACGCAGCAAGTCAAACCCGGAACTCACCCCCTCTGACTCTGATGCTATCGGTATATCATGCCAACCGACTGCTATATCTTTGATGGTACAAGGTTGTCGAGCTGCGGCACCAATAGCACCACCAGGGTGATTCTTTGCAAAGACAGCCGCAATGCTGGAATTGATCTCCTTAGCTGCTGTAACTGCGACTGCATCACCAAGAGCCAACGCCACTGTCGTCGACGTGGTGGGAGCAGAAACGCCAAATGAGATCTTCTCAGGTTCTGGAATCGGGGCCGGGAGCAAGATGGTGTTAGGCCGATGGTTGATGAACTCACATGTTTCCGGAGAAGTGTGCGATGTGAGAAGGATAGTCGGGAGCGACTCATCGATATGAGGCAGCATGGTGAGCAGCTCCTGAGTCTTGCCTGAATACGTGATGAACAGCAGTGCATCGTTGGGCCCTATGATACCAAGGTCACCGTGCAAGGCTTCAGTTGGATGAAGAAAGACGGCCTGAATGGCGAGACTTTTGAATGTAGCCACGAGTTTCTGTCCAATATGTCCCGATTTGCCTACACCGATAACAACGAGTTTGCCGTTTGTCCGTTGCTGTTTGGTAATAGCCTGGACTGACAAGTTGAAGCCATCGCGGGCTACAGGATCTGTTTCATACAGCCGCGAAAGATTTCTCAAGGCCAATGCCTCTGTATTGAGCACATGAAGCCCTTCTCGCAGACGCTGATCCTTGAGTGGAGAGTCTCCTCTCAGTTCTCGTTCCAAACTCAATGGGTCGATGGGTTCACAGAAGGTGTCCCCGGGTGGTGATGAGGATGGTGTAGGAGGTGAGGGAGGAGGTATTGCAAGGCATGAGGAGGCACCAAGCACAACAACTGCACTCGTCTGAACTGGCCCGTGACCAGGTTGCGACAGGTTTGCCATGTCTTCAAGGCCTTTGAGGTGAGCTGCTGGTTGAGAGGTTGAACATGAGCTGAGAGTGTTGTATGCGGAAAGTCGCTCAGAGTTGAAAGTGAGGAACTTTCCCTTCACAAGGCACCGCGCCTCTTTACTGTAACGATGGCTGCTTGCGGGTGGCCTTGTATATGCAAGTGAAAGGTCTTTGGTCTTATTTCAAGTTCTGTTGCTGTGACTTGAAAAACCCACAAAAGCCTTATCACATGAAGATAGAGGTCTTTCATACACGAACTCCAAGGAACTAGTCGAGTGTCTCTTCAGAGACCTATGTGAGAAACAAAATTCACTCGACGTCCGACAGAGAAAATGGTAAATGATGTTGAAGAAAAGGAACCACGAACGGTGGGCTGTATATTTAATGAAAGTGCTCGATCCCCAGCCAGAGTCATGGATAAAGCTTACGTTTCTGAAAGCGAGATCTGGGGAGGATGCGAGCTTGTGTCTGTCCAATTGGTTGTGATCCCCGATTGCGAGCGACTTCGAGAATCCCGATCTAGACATAGTCCCTGGATTGAGTGGATGCGATAGGAGCCCGGCTCTATCCGGAGTACCGAACTGCATGTCAACCTCCCATAACAGTTCCTCAGACATTTGCTTTAGATCGAGAGGTCCTGCAAGTACAATAAGAGCAGTGGCGTCGCGTTTAGAGTTCGTCAACGTTAGAAAACCCTGGCTTTTTATGAACGTTCCATCATCGATTCTTGAGCCTCGTTATAGGATTTACGATTGATGGCGCAATAGCCGCTCGGTTCAGTTTCTCTTGTTCGGATTGTTGCTCGGCGGGGGGCGGGGCATCGGGACCCTGTCTAGGGAGGAATCAAAAGTCTATGATTCCATGAAGCAGAGCGATGGGCGAACCAGCGCTCGGCTCGGGACCACTTGAAGTGAATGGCGCAAGCGGTGCGATTCAATGCCGTGCTGAGTAAAGCAGTTTGGCTGTAATTATGTACTTGGCCTTTTCCTCGCACTGGATATGATGCCTCGATCGGCAAGTCACTCACGCAGGTCGAGTATTATGACAAGTCCCTGAACGGGGATCGATGATTGAGTTTTTGAAACGGCAACGTCGCTGACATCTGCATTGATGAGTAGGCGAGGCAGGTTTGGCTATTCACACAGGAAAAGGCAGAAGAAGGGATCCTTACTGTAAGGTAATCTTGAGAGCTGTTGTTCTTGCCCGTACTCATAACAGTTACCTTATACCAGCACGTGGTTGATGAGATCCTTAGCGCTTCCCCCCAGCCCAAAGGTTGATCGTTGCTGTTTTTCTTATCGTTGACGGCTACTTATCATCTTATCAATCAAGATTGCCTGTGAATCAGAGTTCAAGCTCATACATAGCGATTGACATGGTTTCCAATCCCATCTCAACTCGGCTATGAATGGAAATGTCTTGATGAGGAAGCCCTCGTAGACCAAACGTGAGCTACAGGTTACCTGCCTCTGGGCACTAGAAGTGCTTAGGTTCCTTAAGGTACCCATGTAAGGCACAAATACACAAGTTACGGAATCAATCACAGTAATTGTTTGGCCTAAGTGAAAACTGCGACAGGCAATCACCAGACCTTTGAGGGTTTGTGCAACCATCTACAGCCTCTCGAGGCAACCCTTACAAACTTGGCAGATAAGTGCCACAAATGAGCCTCTCGGATTGTCAGACAGTCGAGGGCCCATGTTCCTGCAGTGCTATCTCATGCGGACACTGCTCTTCTGTAAGACACAGATCCCGTTGCAACATCTTGCATCAAACATCCGCCTGCATGACCAATCACATGTGTCTACTGTCTTAAGGATAACACAAACCTGATATTGACTTACTGATGTTGTTGATCAATGTCAAGTGAGAGCGCTGATAGCAAGGACTGACAGCATACAACAGGATGTTTGCTGTTCCGTTGTCGCCTGGTCAAGCCATATGAAGTGTATCCGTACATACTCGAGTAACTGCCGTATTCAACAACTTGGTCGATGGTCTCCAGGGCCAAGATAACGTGAGTCAGAGAGTCTGGGCCCTGGAAAAAGCTACAGTCTAAGCTATCTGCCCAGATCAGAACATTTAAGGTTCGCGATAGCTTCTCCAGATCATCCAAAGACATGTTGAAATGTTAAAAAGTTTGAATTCTGGACTGGCCATTGAACAGCAAGGTTTCTCGGCCAAAGTATATGCTGTCCAGACCCGATCTTGATGGCCGGATCGGCATTAGTCGAAATGATCATCGCCACGACTGGGGTTTGTGACGGATTCAGATGGATGTCGACTCAAGTTTCAGACACGTCTGAAACGTGGGTTCTTGTGCAGCCGCTGATGAGAAAGGTTGATGACGACTACCGTGGATCCTATTGCAAGAAAAGGCGAGGGGGGAGTTTGACAATAATTAATTACATTGTCAGCCCTAGCTCAGCGGCTGCTCTAATAATGTGCCTTGCAAGCCAGGATCCCAACGGGGTCTGAATGCAAGCCTCAGGGGCTGAAAAACTTGGTGGCACTTTGTCGCCAAACATTATAATAGTAGAATAGGTACCTTATTAGCTGCAAAGGATGGAGGTTAACTAAAAAAAAGAAAAAAAAGACAAAGGACCCCACCTCAGCAACCCCCCTAGCCAACGCTTGGCATGTTCTAAAGCTGACCAGAGAGGCGCTATAGTGACACTATCGGCGGCTACGTGTGTAAACGAAACAATATTCATGAGAAACTATCGAAGTCTGGATTCAGGGTTCATTTTCCCCATCTCAAATTATTCTATTCTACTCCGTATTCAATGGCTACTTTCAGATCAAATGTCCACCCGCATGTCATGGAAAAGGGGGCACAAACTTCGTCATGACTGTCAATGTCGAATTGTCCGTTTTGGGCCTCGTAAAAACCATGACTTTCAGCCACAACCTTGACTATTGGCATTGGGGCGACGCCTGGCGCTGTGAGCAATCTGCGCAGAATGCCGTTTGGCCGCGTGGTTGAAGCAGAGTTTGAATTCCAAGCCGGGCCGTTGTGTGTCTGCTTGCAGAAAGCTTTTGTGTAGCTGCGTTCCAAGCCCAACGTTCCAGGCACGCCGCTCTGAAGCTTTTACCGGCAATGGATTGCGGTATTCTATCAAACTCAAACTGTCTGGAATGCGGGCGCTTGGTCCTTGAAAAGGGTGATCGCCAGATGGACCATTCCAAAGCTGCTGTTACCTTACCTGTCACGGCAGCAGGGTATGTACAGTATGTAGCACCCCTGAATCGTACAGCACAGTATGCACGCGAGCTGTCCACTCCTGTCAGCATGTGCCTTCACCTCATTCTACAGTGGAGGCATGTCTAGCGTCTTGTCCTCCCATGAATCCCATCCGGCCTGTACGGGACGCCTCATCAAGCCTGGGCCTGACTAGCGATTAGTAGCTAGTGGACTAGGGAGGGGCCCTGGCTGATTTTTGTTTCCTTGGAGAAATAACTCGCGATTCGCATGCAGCCAAGGGCACAGATAGCTATGTATGTAGACCAGATACTCTGTACATACGTACGTACGTCCGTCTAGTATGCGACGGAAGCCAAGGAGTTAGGATAAGCTGATGTGGAGTCGATCGTATCTATCGACACGTCGCCGGACGAGACGAGCGAGGTTCTTGAAAAGAACCATGCCAACTTAGCTGCACAAAACAGCGTGATTCCCGTTCCGTGTGAAGACGGATTCCTTGGGTTGTCGTCACTTTCTTTTACCCTGTCCCGCCCTCAGCCTCCATCTTGTCTGTCTATCATCTTTCTCTTTCTTTCTCAGAGCCTACCTACATCTTAAAGCCTCTAGGCGCCACTCTCCCTTGTGTTATTTTGTATTTTCATACCTGAGTCCTTTCTTGCATGTGTTCCTGTTTTGTATAACCAGTTTTCTCCCCTTCTCAATGGGTCTTCACTTGAGCTCTGCCTGGAGCACCCCCAGGGGCTGGAGGCTGATTACAGTAACACTCGTCGCCCTGACCTTGCTGCTCGTTGTACCCCTCCATCGGCTCAGCGACGATTCACCGGGCGTTTATGGACATTTGACCAATTATCTCAGCCATGAAGGTGCCGCATACGATGTCGAAGAAGGCTTTGTCGCCAATCTCAACGAGACGACTACCAACCAAATACTGAACGACAAGGAGCCCGCCAAGGAGCCTGCCGAAAAGATCCCATACGATACGGATTCGCCGCAATACACAGGCGAGAAAGACAAAGAAGCTTCTGGCAGCGCTGAAAAGCCAGCTGGAGCTCAACACCCAGAGGACGACAAGAAGGCAGATGATGCAGAGGACGATGGAGCGGTTCTTGAGATTGATCATGGCGACAGCGATATACCTCAAAACACCAACCAGATCCACAGCGAGGTGCCAAAGGAGACCACGAAACCCGAGAGTAGTGAGACCGAATCGCAGGCTGTGCAAAGTGGTGAAGCCAAGTCGCAAGAAGATGGAAACAAGCCCGGTGAGGCCGATAAGGAACACCGGCCACAGGACAACACGCAGCCTCAGACTGGCGAGAAGAAACTCCAGGCTGATGAGACAGCCTCAGGCGATGAGAACAAACCTCCACACAGCGAGACCAAGACCGAAGAAAGTGAGAATAAGCATGAGCAGGGTGAAAACAAGCCCGAGGACAAGGGAGACAAGCAACCTGATGGTATCAACTTGTCTGATCAGTCGCAAAACAACAATGACCACAAGAACGGAGACGGCGATAGCGCGGCCAAGACCCAAGTCTATCAAGATATTGCGACAACCAGCATCGTGAGTGAGTTCGTACCATCTCAAACGGCAGACTTGGATGTTCCTTCGGGTCCCTTATCGAACTGGACTGGAGTTTGTGATGGATTCCCCAACACCGATGGTATCATGCTTGTCATGAAAACCGGTGCCACCGAAGCATTTACCAAGCTCCCGGCCCATCTCTTGACGAGTCTGCAGTGTCTGGACGACTATCTTCTCTTTTCTGATCTGGTGAGTAAACATGGCATTCTTTTCCTACAAAGGGCGGCGCAAGGGGGTTCCTTTTTGGCGCCACCTATGAAATTACATCAAGCCACCGTTCCATAGAGGGTTGCGGCTAACTAATCCGGACAGGACCAACAAATCGACAAGTACCAAATCTACGACGTCCTCAAGGACGTGAAGGATGACGTCAAAAAAGGTCGCAAGGAATTTGACCTCTACAAAGCCCAAACCGAGTGCCCAATTGCTCAGCAGTATTGTACCGAGAACATGAAGGAAGGCTGGAATCTTGATAAGTACAAGTTCCTCCACATGGTAGAGAAAACCTGGGAGATGCGTCCCAACAAGGAGTGGTACGTGTTTGCTGAAGCCGACACCTACGTCTTCTGGTCGAATCTTGTGTGGTATCTTCGCAACAGGGTCAATGGCACAGAGACACCGTACGTCGGCAGTGTTGCCATGCTTAAGGGCAAGCCATTTGCCCATGGTGGCAGTGGTTATGTGATCCATGGAGACACCATGAGGAAGATGGTTGAAATCCCTGACTTGGCACACAAGTACGATATGATGGCCACTCATGAATGCTGTGGTGATTACCTCATGTCCTTGGCTGTCATGGAAACCGGTAAGAAGGTGAAGCAAGCACACCCAATGTTCAACGGCGAGAAGCCTATGACCCTTCCATTTGGCAACAATCACTGGTGTGAGCCCCTCTTGTCCATGCATCACATGAATCCCGAGGAAGTAAGCGACGCCTGGCATTTCGAGAAGACGCGACAGAAAAAGGTATGTTTGCCGCAAATGTGTTGATGCTTGCAGAAAACAAAGCTAATCATCTACGTTAGGGCTTCATTCAAATCAGAGAAATGTATCACCAGTTTTGGGCTCCTCAGCTGGAGGCGGAGCATGACGAGTGGGATAACTTGTCTGACGACGTCTGCTATATTGGATTCGGTCCTGAAGCTCAGGGCAAGGCCAGTGACCACGAGAAGGGCCGACAAAAGAAGGAAAACGAGAAGAATGCCATTGAGCAACACGCTCACCGATCCAAGGAGCACTGTGCTATGGTATGCGAGGCTGAAAACCTTGACATCTCGGAAGACGATTATTACAATCTCAAGGACGACAAGGAACGTAACGAGATGATCAGGTCCCGCTACAGCCAGAAGAAGGGCAACAAGGAGTGGCACGCTGGCCGCCGCTGTTTCCAATGGCGTTACCACAACAATGTGTGCTGTATCGCCAGGAGTTTCAAGAGGGGCAAGCCTCGCAAAGAGCAAAAGCCGGAAGAGAAGTGGACGAGTGGCTGGTTTGTCCAAGGTATCAACGATTGGATCGACGCCAAGGGTGACTGCACACCAAAGTGGAAGGACTAAACAACGACAGCACTCGCCGTGCATTTCTTACTATTATCAACCGGAGTGGAACAAGATCATGAGTGGTGTTTTGTAATCCCTTTCGTGGGATCGGCGTTAAAGGAATTGGGTAATTTGCACCGTGGTAAAGGGATATATGTCTTGGATACAGATGAACATCTTTTTTATTTATTTTACTCTTTTGGGTATTGGGTTGGCGCATTGTTGCATGAACTGTCAGATTAGAGTAGAGCAGGCCAGAGGAGCAAGTATCAGGTTCACAACTGTTAGACAAAGAGATACAGCGGGAACAGATTCATACCAATAGCTCCTTGTGCACACAACGGCCTCGAAAGAATCATTGGAAGCAAGCTGACAGGTGTATAAGAATAAAAGCATGACTAGGATGACCTTGCTTGTGGCATTGTAAAGTTGATGAGGTTGATATGTGAGTGTGTGATGTCTACTCTTCCCTGTCGCCCTGATCCTGACAATAGCAGGCGTACGAAACATTACTAGTAACATCTTGAATGACACTCTCTCCCTTCGCCTACGTAAGAAGTTCTCGATGTATTTCTTCGTTCTGATTTTGATTATCAAATGCAAGCTCCCGTATTTGGATGACGAAGCGTGTATGCCGCGAAGAGTGGTCCATGACGTCTAAAGTCAACCACAGGGGTAATTATTATTGTAGATCGATATCTAGCAGTTGCTACTCCACAGCAATTCCACATCTCTGTGCAATTTGTGTAGGTAATCTGTGTAAATAAGGCAACACAAGCTCATTAACCTTGGAGTAACGATAAAGCACGCTCATGATATCAGAAATGTTTTCATTGCGTCATGTTATGATATGAGGAAGCTCTTTTCCGCACTTTCCTTTTTGGTGCCACCCCTCCTGATGTTTGCTATCCATGATCTGACTTAAATCGCAGAATCCATTATCCATTATCCAAAATGCCCACTTCTCAAGAGAGAATACACCCTGAAATCAAAAGTCCTTTAACCGTAACGCTCCTGTAGGTGTCCTAAAAAGAATAAAGCAAATCCAGGGTTTTATCTTGCTCGGATTTTGCTTTCATGTCGTCATACCCCCATGGGGGTGAGTTGTTGTATCATATTCGTTTATCTTAGTTTGCTCTCGTCTAGGTTCATTATAGTGTACCCTGCTTTCCTCCGTGACGTCCACATCGGTGCGGGTTTTTCGGCGACTTCATGTAGCAGTATGGCTTTGCGTCCTCTCCTGCGGGCTTGCCAAAAATCTCCTTGATGGAGCAGTACTCATAGCCGTCGCCCATCCAGTCTTTGAGGTGACGATGCAGCTCACATCGCGAAATGCCACACTTTCTGCAGTAGACCTGGCCCTTGACACGCATCTGCCCCATAGGATCCTCCTTTTCAGGGTTTCGCTCATGTCGATGGACAAGGGGGCCAGCTCCTCGCCAAGCCCACTCCATGTCGTTTGGTCCAGAGTAACGGCTGGAGAGAGGAACTGTGCCGTGAAGTCGTCGGTGAATTTCGTAGAAGTTGGAGTTTGTGAGGCCGAAGCAAACGCTGTCAATGGGATCAAGGTGGTCGAATATGGTGTAATGGAGCTCAGAAGGAAGATCTAGCAGTGTGTGATCCTTGGGAGGCTGTGGCTGTGTCTGAGGAACTGGTTCATAATCCATTACAGAGTATGAGCGACGAGGGGGAGGCAGCTTGGGCCGATGAGGCAGCTGGGTCGCCTTATCCTCGGCTGGCACTTCAGGAGTTGAGTGCTGGTGAGGCGTGGATGGAGGAGGGGACTCATTTTCGGGGATGGGTGCTTGTCGCTCAATGTGAGAGGCGCCCGAGTGCGAGCCCGCAACATGGTCGCCTTGGTAGTCAGTCATTGACCAGCCTCTTCTGGGTGCCCTCATCAATCCCCTCTTCTTATTGAGCTCCTGCATTCGTTTGGCATGTTCTTCCCTGGTCATTGGTGTTGAAGAGTCAGCCCTGACAGGACCAGGACGCTTCATAAGAGGTCCATTAGTGCCCTCATGTGTTGGTGTTCCAGCGGGCGAGAATGCGGGATCAGCCAATAATTGAACCATGGTTGGTTGGCAAAGATGCTGCTGTATATATCCGTTGGGTAAATGCTAAATGCGGCGGGTGTCAAAACACGGGAGCGGCGTTGCTGATGAGTATTTCTTGAAGATATTCACAATTGCTGTGATGTAATATCTTAGGAGACGCGGTGAACTAGGAGGGGAAGTGATCCACTCCAGGAAGTTGTCTCTTATTATGTTGCGTTGACGATGTTGTACCGGTGTCGGTTGTAAGTATATTGGTGAAGAGAGAGCCTCACTAACACGTTCATGAGCAGTTGAAGGGGTGTAAGTCGAAGTTCTTGTATTTAAACAGCCAGGCAAAGCCAAGTGTGAAAGGAGTGGCGACGTAGGCCGGTTATAAAAACGTTGACGATGGATAGACTAGACGACGACCAAGGCCGGGCATGTCCTCCAAGAGCCGGTCGGAGTCCGAAGGTCGGTGGATGCCGTTGCTTGATTTTTGGGGGGAGGGATGAGGGTGGTGTGATGGGTCCCGGGACCAGAATCAACCAATTCGAGTTCTGTCCTTGTCCGTCCAGGGGTTGAATGGCACCCTAGGGACACAGAGTTCCGGGAAAAAACAATGATAAGCTAATTCTGGTCTGGCTAGTTTGTCTGAGGCACAGCCGAAGTCTGTGTGTGCTTTTCCTCTTTTTAGCTTTGTCTTACTGGGCCATATGACATGGTCATGCCGAAAGCCGCGATACCGGGACAGGACAGACCCTGATTCAAGGATTTAGGTACCTACGGTATGGTGGCAACTCAAAAATCATTTCACGGATCCATGTTTTATGGATATCGAGGAATTGGGCGTGGGGCCTCTTTGCTGATCATATGGTTCAAACGCAACACCAAAACCAACTCCAACTCCAATTGCATCCATAGACAGACACAACTCGAGATTTGTGCAGCGTGCCGGCCCGGTATACTGTACCCAGTGGTATACATAGGATTATCTTGTCTATCATCGTATGACGGGAGAGGTGAAAACCATTCCCCAGACGATTGTGATGTCGTGTCGTGCAGTGTGTCATGTGGGGGCAAATCATGCCTAGATTGAGCCTGACAGGCACCCTTTCCAGATGTTCCAAGCTTCGCGAACACACGAGAAGTCTGTCTTCTCTTGGAGGGGTAGCCTTGGACATCATGCAGACAGAAAGGAAGGGTGACAACTAATCCCGCATCAACTCGCTTTAGCTGTTCAACGCAGTAGCAACCAACAAGCGGCCTCGACTTTATCCAACTCTCTGTTGAGTGTCTGCCTTTTGATCATCATCAAGCACACTCTTTATCAAACCCAAGGCGTTTATGGGAGCGCTAATAACCCCAGTATCAACGTCATTATGGGGGTTGACCCCGGCCATGTCCCCTCAACTCAAAGGCACGGGGCCGGAGAACCCCGCTGGGAGCGGACCGGGACCGATCTAAAGTCAGGGTCGTGCGAGGTCTCGATGCTGACATATGTTTTTGGCAAAGAGATCAATCAGTCACAGAGTGTTGAAATGGGAGTCTAGAAGCGGAATTTTTCACTCTTGGAGAAACAATATCAGTCTGTCGGTCAGCGAAGATGAAACTACTGTCTACCCATGAAGGCTCTATGGTCATTTCTAGAGACTTCGACTAAAACATTCATCTTGATAGTTGGGCTTTCCGATTCCTGACTGCATTTTACCTGTTCATGGTGGTACATGTACATGTCTTTCACTGCCTCAGAATCTCTTGCAAGTCGATTTGCCCAGTGCATCATTCATCACTGGCTCTATTTTCTCTCCTCTTCGTATGTGCTGCGGCTCTTTCGAACCCATCCGTCTTTCATATCTACTGCAGTTAGAAACCAAGGCACAAGACCCCCACAAGACATGCACAGGAAGCTGAAGACATCAATGCACTGGGTAGGTGTGTACTGCCACCATCTTCATATACCAATCGACTATACAATTCGTATGATATCGGCTTCCCCCCGTGCAAAATGAAGCCATACAAAGTCAACCTTGTCTGCGGTTGCTCTCCAGCCAGTTTGCAACGTATTGAGCCTCCTAAGTTCGAAATCGGAACTTCCCTCCTCACACGACTATGTAGTTACTATGCAGCAAGCATCGCTGGGCTCCTTGTGTACCACAAAGATGCAGGTATGGATCGTTGGTGTTCCAACTTGGGTTACATTTATGCATGTATTAACCGGAATGGCGCGAACGAACCATGCCCAAAAGCCGCCAGTGTGTCCGTTCTCGATTGGTGCATGCTATGATCTGAGGTCTCCCCGACACGGATCATGATATTACTCAGTGGTGAGATTATCTGATGCTAGCTGACAGGGGACCACACACGTAAGATCTCCTGATTCTGATTATCGGATTCGCGCTGATCAGGGTATTCGACCCTTGTAGGCGTATCTACAGTTGCTGAAACTAGATAGAATCACACACTGCCTTGTATGACGCCTAATACTTGCTTGAGAGGAAGGACATTAGGCTCAAGCATGAAACCTACTCTCAAGAAGGTCAGATACCAGCAAACAAGGCGCCATTATGTTGGGAATTTGTTGACATGGCCGATGCCGCCTGCTGACTCCGTCGTGTTAAACCTGAGCCAAGGCTCTCTCTCTCTAGTGAAGCGTACATCTGGAACAAGATGGATTCTTTGTCCAACCAGGGCTGTTTACTCCCAACGTGAGACGGGACTACAAGCCACATCGAGATCACAACGTGCTGCCTGGATAGGTAGAAAGAATTGGCGGCGTAGGCGTCACTGCAGTATGAATACTATCCATGGCCGAATGCTCTGATCTGAGCATCGAATCACACCCGAAATCTCACTGATGACTACGTCAGGGTTTTGTTCATACCGTCTTGTTTGTATTCTTTGTGTTTTAGACCATTTCCAATCCATGAAGCATCCGCTGTGTAGCATCTTCATATTTCACTGTGGCTGCATAGCCTACACACTTTCGTTATGCGGGTGGCCCTGAAGAGTTAGGCTATGATCTTGTGATCACTCGCGTCTGGACAAACAAGTACCTTTGCCATAAAAGATGTTTGATCAGAATAAACCGGACTCAAGATAAAGCCAGGTTTTTGTTGATAGATCCTGCTGACTTGATGCTCGTTTAGATGGTACGTAAGGTAGATATGTTTGACAAAAAGTCTGCCAACCGTACGATGGCAGAATCACAGAAGAACATTTTTCTTTTCTTTTTTTTTTTTTTTTTTTTTTTTTTTTTTGAATACACTAGACAATGTGCTAAATAAAGTAACATAGAGGGAACGAGGCGACAGCGAACTGTTGTCCCTTGTCGTGTGAGGCTCACCATGCTTCCTGGGAGTGTAGTCCTGGTGAACGAGGAATTGAGGAAGCATCCTTTGATAGTCTAGGACGTCAAGTGGCAGACCTCCAATTATCCAAGAATTGTCTCGGGAGTATTGGGTGTGATAACCATAATCGAGCTGAAATCTGTAACTTTGCTACGTTCTTGAGGACAACAGAGGAGTATTTGCCGCGACGGTTGTCGAAAAAACAGTTGACGAGCAGACATAAAGAAGCACAAAAGACCCTGGATCATCGAGATATGTGTGAAGACACTGTCTTTTAGTTATATAATTCCAACCTCAGGTCGGCAAAGCATGCAGTCCCATGAAAAGAAGAAACTTGGCTGATCCCAGTCCCCCTGGTTTTGGAGAATATTACCAACTCCAGCGTATTTTTACATCCCAGGTCTGCATGGATACTAAAGTCGTCGGCGGATAGCTTGACCAGAAGCCTCATCATACCCTTCGTATTCCTAATGTCACGCTTTCCAAGTCCCTCAACGCCATAGCAGAATTAGGGTGCCATCCACGTCCGCAGAGAGCAGACTTGGGGCTAGAACAAGACGAAAACACCTGACCGTCCACTGCCCGTTTGGGAGTTCAAATGGCGACCCAGATGAGCATAACAACTACGTCGAGGCCCTTGCCCTCACCGCCATCATACTTGAAGGTCCACATGCCGTCCTTCTTCTGGTCCCAGTAGGCGCCTGTGGCACTGTGCATTCCTCGTCGACCGACATGGGGCTTTCCGTCAGTGGCAGTCGCTTCGGAGCTCGTAGAAATGTGAGGCTCTTCAGCCTTGACCTCGGTGCCACCACGGGGCTTGTTCAGGGCGGACGTAGGGACGAGGTGCTGCACGATGGTGCTGTTGCATGCGAACTTGAACGAGGGAGCAGAAGCGCCCTCGGGGGTTGACTCGGAGATGACGGCTTTCAGAACAGAGCTCTGCAATCATGGTCAGCATTTCAGCTTCCACGGCTGTGCAAAGTTGTGTCTTCAACTCACAATAATTGTTGAGTTCCATTGCTCGGTCTTGTCATGATCGTAGAATTCAGCGCTTCCAATCGCGCTGTTGCAAGCCTGTAATTGTTGTGGTTAGTACACGCGTCGAAAGAAGCGGCCGTCTTGTTGTTGGCGGTAAGCAGAGATGAATTGGCAACGTACGTCCGTAGCGATCTGCTTGAGGCGGTTGGGGGGAATCGGCTAGATAAAGGTTAACTCTTGCACGGACATAAGATCCCTTCAGCGATTGTGCACATACAGGAGTGGCCATTGTCGAGATTGGTGTCGTTTTGGGGTTGAGAAGATGGTTAGGAGGTGAGTTAATGTTTGATGGATGGCGTCGTGGATCGGATTGGACAGGTGGAAAACGGTCGGTAAACAAAAACAAGCCTCGTTATCAGAGGAAGCGGGTTATGCACAAACCACGGCTAGCACCTTTAGTAGCAACAACCTCTTATTTTATTTTATTTATCTTTTAATATCATGCTTCGCTGAGCAATTCTCATGATCAAGGCAGCCGAATCTAGTTGTTCATTATTCATAGATGGGACCATATTACTGTCATGATTATTCTAGCTCAACTTGTGTCAGAATGTCTTTCTATCGCGGTTACCTATCACCCAGACAAGGGAGCCAGTCAGACACGTGATCAATGCTGAGTGCAATCGATCGTAAACAACATCCATCGTCAAGTAGCTAGTACCTACTATAGCTATGACCAACGGTGTTAGAAAGCTAAACAATCTGAGACAACGGTGTTGATCTAGAATGCAAGATTTTATTATGAGAATTTATATAATATGGTCTTCATTACTGGAGTATCGTTCTCTTGTGTTTACATGCTAATAAGCACTCATGTCTTCGCTTCGTTTCGAGCGACGTCAATGCTTGGTTTTTTTAGTGAAGCTAGAGCCATGATAGCTCATGATAAACTTTTGTGAAACAGTTTCTTCTTATTGGATATGAAGTTACGCACTGGTCCCATGTCTCATTGGTATCTGTAAGCATTGCTAGAAATAACAGTAACTAAATTGCCTTCGAAATGACTTGTCATTCCAAGTGAGGTCTATGAGATTGCGAGATTTATCCCAAGTTGCAAAGAATATGCGGTCTCTCATCGTCGTGCAGGTCGGTGATTCCATGAGGACGTCAAGACAGATCCGGCGGTAACTGGAAACATCCGTACCTGCTTCTGAATGCTAAGTTTTCAGCAGTTGATAGGGCGGTCGCGTGCTGCTATTATGTCCAACCAATGAGCCACGTGCTCTTCGAAGCAGGATCCAAGCTTGCTACTTACAGGAACACACACCGAGAAGTGGGGCGAGCGTCTCGTCCTCGTTTCGGCACTCCAGTCCATGTCGTACATAAACAGACGGCTTTGGACCTTTTCTTTATCACAAACATTTTTTTTGGTCAAGTGAAGTCATTCGCCAATCGCTCGCACCAGGATTACCGATTCAGCGTCATCTCATACCCTCTACTTGACAGCACTGCTCCTCCTCCTCCGCCAACGGGGACACAACACTCGCTACCGCAGCTGTCAACAATAAAACCTCGCCGATTTCGAGGATTCCGACATGTCTTCCCAACCTCTCCTTCAGACCACTCCCGGTACGTCCGCCCCAAAAACCCATTGAATCTTGCAATTGACATTTGATTATCTTGCTCTGTCTAACATGTCTCCCAGGTAAGCGCATCGCTTTGCCAACCCGCGTCGAACCCAAGGTCTTCTTCGCGAACGAACGAACTTTCCTGTCATGGCTCAACTTCACCGTTATCCTCGGCGCCCTCGCCATCGGCATGCTGAACTTCGGTGATAGAGTCGCCTTCATCTCTGCATTCCTCTTCACTGGTGTCGCTATGTTGACCATGATATATGCATTGGTGACGTACCATTGGCGAGCCAAGTCTATAAGGATGAAGGGTCAGGCTGGCTTTGACGACCGTTTTGGTCCCACCGTTCTGGCCATTATTCTTCTACTGGCCGTCATTGTCAACTTTGTCCTCCGAATCACCGACAAGTCCAAGAACAATGGCAACTAGAGACTCACTGGACATGACCACAGCGATTGTAGTCACGCAGCGGCATCCAAAACCGCTTATATGGGAAGAGGCGGGAATGGCTCAGCGGGGAATGGAGTATTAGGGTGTATTGGGCCATTGGCGTTGGAGCCGGGACATTGCAGATTTTCTTTACACAGTATTGCACGATTGTAGTGGCATAAAAAGCAGAATGTTCTATTTACATGCGCTGGGTATCTTGTGATTTGTTATACGACTTACTCAACAATGAACCATCTCTGGAGTCGTTCAGTCAAGTATGTTAAAAAAAATTAAGGTAGACAAAACGGCCTGAACAGAATTATCGGGCTTGTATCAAGCCTGCTTGGCTGTACCAGACTGGACCGTAACACCCTTCTTCATTTTCAATTCCTGTATAGGCACAGTCGAAATGAAAACCCTCATTGATCTCACAGATCGTGGCGAGGGCTGAGGTAGCACTGCGTCTTCAAAACGGCTGTGCATAACCTCGAAATCGTCGTTGTCGGAATCATTGTCTTCTTGAATGTTCTTTTCGAGAATTGTTTCTTCAATAATATCGTTGCTTTTAGACCTTTCTGGCTGGTCAAATAGCTGGTTGTATTGATAACATGCTTTCCCTTCCTCACTGACAATCCGCTTGCATGTTTCCACCACTGTGATAAGCTTGCAAACATCGGCGGTTCGCGCATACAGCAGTGCTACTCGAGGTCGGTCGCCTTGAGTCATTATGTAATCTGTGACCTGCATGATGCGCTTCTTGATTTTCGTTGATGAGATAACTGAAGCAGGTAGGATGTCATATTTGGAGTTGAGCTCAGCGATGATGGTTTCGTGGGGAGCTAGCAGAGCTGGTGTTGGAGTCTTAGGATCGTTGTTTCGAGGTCGCTTCGTCAAATGGGCGTCTTTGGAGACGTTCGTATCTGGCTTCCTTTTGCCAGAGGCATGTTTGGATGTTGCAGTGGGCATCTTTGTGAGTGATGATGTTAAGAGAACGTGGTGTCTCTAGCGGATAAAACAATTGCGGTCCAGGATTTGAGCTTTGCGGGGCGGGCACATGCAAGTGTACTTCTGGAGTACAGTGACATTGTTCATTGGATCGAACGCTTGGCACTTTATAGCTTTCTTAACGCATAATAAAATTTCGACGAGCCTCTCATTGAACGTTGTGCCAGACTGCTCTACCCAAGGTACCTAGGTAGGCAGTCTCATTGAGCACCTCCAGAGGTTTCCATTCATTGGTAAGGTATCATAAGATTCCCATTTGTCTTTCTACTTTTCCTTTACAAGGTGATCTCTTGAACTCAGGCTGTCCCAGACCTTGGAAGCACGTGGCTGTATGCAACGAGAGACAGCTGACTAAGGCTATGCACGCATTTATTGTGGAGCGGAACATGGTAAAGAGTGGCTTGCGCTACAACTCCGAAGTTGCGTTGAGATCTTGAATGCATAAGCACAGCTCGCTCGGCTAGTCTAAGTCTAACCCTTAGAAACCTCAAGCCAGACACTGTCAACATTACTGGATATCTTTCACCAATCTATACATCTTAGATTGCCTCCATGACCTTGTCACAGAAATGAGCAGATGAGTGAGCACTTTACGGCAGCACTCCCTTCTGAAGATGTCATGGATGACGATTTAGACTGGAGTCGCTAGTGGGGCTGAGGGTACGGAGCAACTCCCCAGGAACTCGAGAGAATCACCTCATAGCACTTCAAAATACTCCATCACCTAGCTTCCAATCTGCAGCCTCTCCATGGCACAGACGAAGTTCTCACACAGCGCCCGCCGGACGATAGTATAGTAACTGGATACAGGGATTGCATTGTTGTTGATGTTCTCAACTGAAGATATCAAGGAGCTTGCACCAGATTGGCACACAATGACCAACCAGAGTGAGGCTTTTAAGAAAAAGGCACTCATCCATGTTAAGGTACAGACACAGGATACTAGCACAGTCTAAACAATTCCAGCTTGGGTTCCAAGCCAAGTGGAACATAAGCGAGCTGGTTGGAAGTGGCTGCAGCAACTTACAGAAAGATAGCCCCACAACCTACACACCATCCTGCTCCGTTCTAACCAAATGTGTCTCATTGATGGTTGCATTGTCAGACGTCCAAGACTCGTCCCGAAGTCAAGTGTACATAGGACTGATTGCCCAGATGCAAAACCAGTAGCATGTGATGGGAATAAGAGACGGGTGATACAGACACGCGAAGAAAGACTCCAAGGCCCGAAGAGAACTAATGAGCAAGACAGTCCTGTCAAATCTAGGTAATCAAGAGAGGTACATGCATAGTAGCTATGCCTCGTAGTGTAGCTGCCAAGCGCGAGATAAGATGGATTTGGGTTTGGAACATGCTCTACCATTGCACTTCGAGTTGTTAGGGTTGCAGCCAAATCCTCTGATTAAAAGTATCTATAGTGGGGTTTTGTACCTTAAAAGGTGTCGTAAAGGACATTCTCAGGCAGCGCCAGGCTTTTCCGGGCTGTTTGTCGTTACTACTTGAGGAGCGTATACTGGTAGTATTTGAAACTGCGTACGTTGAAGCAGTGTCTCTACAGATGCAGCAGTCTGCACTAGCTTGGACTAGGCTATCGACTGGATCTGACGGATCTCTTCCTGTCCAGTCCTGAGTTAATTGGGCACTCGTTTGTTATCACTGCTAACAAGCCGGGAAGTGACTGGGATTATAGCAGGAGATAAACGGCGAAACTCATCTAAAAGCAACAAACAACTGACTTGACCACCACAAAACCATATGTTTCTTGAATTGCTTTACGATAGCCTATCTGCCAGTCTTGGTAGGGATCGCAAGGTATGTATATATATGGATACTAAATAAGTCAGAGTTCAAGATTTGATGTTTCTAATAGTTAATGCTGACAGGTTCCAGCTTGCATCGGATCTATTAGTGGATGGTGGTTCTGAGTTTCCGGGCGTCGTCGTACCGCAATCACAATCCCCTGGCTCCGTCCATGCTTAGCTGGCTGATGGTCCACTCCCCAAAGAGACACTGAAAACCCCAATTTCGCCCCTGGGTACCCACCAACAGCCTGCCAACACTCAACTCCCTTGACTCCTAGGCTTGTTTTAGCCTGCTCGACGGCTTCGCCTCAGGTCTGCTTTTTGTGGGCACTCAATCGGCCGTTCAATCAAATCAAGTCTCTGGCCGATCGCTCATTCAATCAGGGAGGAAACCCAGTACACAAGCAGCACCAAAACAAGAGACCGAGACCCAAGCGTCACTCTCGGGTACTTACTGACTGTGAAGGACTGAACTCTGAGGTTGAGGTGCTCCCATCACGCACGCTGCAGTGACTGCACCACCCACTTTCTCCTTCTTCCAGTTTGACTTTATCCCCATTTCCCTCGAGTCGTGTCAGACTCCCGCAACAGAAAGCTTCAATTCCACTTGCACCTACACTTACTTGTACTGCTCTACTTTCACTTTCCCCCTTGACGCACCTTCCCTCCCATGTGTTATCGATTTTCCTCTTCGCACCTTCATTTGCGCTTGCACCCCCGTTTTCCCAACTTTCTCTTTGCTGCTGCTGCTTCACTACCACAACCCACCTAATCTTCCCTCTTACACGCTCTCCCATCTCGTCTCGTCTCCCTCCCTCTTCATTCACAACTCACTCTCCCTCTCAAAGAAAACACTTCTTTGTTTGCTGTCTCTCAGAGGCCACAGAGTCGAGGCTTTCGCTAGCGCTCGATCACTTCTTTCTTCCCTCTCTTCCGGCACATTGTCACTCTTGAATACTTGTCGTTACTGTCGCTGGTTGACCCAAACTCCTCTTTGGTTCTGGCCTGTTCTGAGGGCCACATCATCAAACCCCTTTGCGCCCGACTCCGATTGTCCGATCCGCAAGCCTACTTTCCAATTACGTCAGCCTCACCTGCGCCACATCTATCACAAATTTGGCACCCACTCCCATAATTTTCACCCGCCTTCAAATTCACACACGGCTGCTGCCTATCGCATTGATACAAAAGCTCGCTACGGCCCTTCCGTCGTGACTTATTGGTCTTCTCCTTGACTTCTTGTCGAAGTATCCTCATGTTTCGATTCTGGACATCTGAATCACGGGGAAGCGACAAGACGCTGCCGGCAACGCCACCCATTGCAGACCTACTGAAGCCATTTCAGTCACCTCTGTTACCAAAAACGGAGATATCAGCGTTGCTCGAGGCGCAGCCTCCCAAACGGAGACGGCCAAGCGTATATGGCGCTGATGAAACGTCCGATATGAACGTGCCTATCAAGCGCGCCAAGATAGACCTAGATGTAATAGGCGACAGTTTCTCAGCATCCGGCCCAAAACCACAAGAAAGTCCTACCGCCTCTAGTTTGGATGATGCCCGGGATGAGATTCGCCACCAGTTTGGTCTTGAAATTTTGCTAAAGCATGATGAACTTCGGCTCATTAACCAGGAACTCGCGAAATGCCAGGTTGCTTTGGAGCAGCTCAGACGTTGTCATCTCATCCCATACCCCGTGAATTGCCCAACTCCTGAACAGATGCTGAATGTCAGTGCCGGAAAGGGACCTGCTATTCAGACACGTTCGGGGGAAGCTGTGCCAAGGTGGGCACCCCCATTTGGTGTCGTTGATGGTCCATATGCCAGACACTATGCCAAGTGGCTCATTCCTGATCCTTCGTTTGACGGCATACAGCCCGAGTGGCATTTCACTCCAGAAGCCTCACGTGCGAGAGCTTCGTTTGCTGAAGGGCGGACGACAAGAAATAGCTTTACCGAATCTGGAACTGCGCTCAAGGCCCGTTCAGGTCGTGGAGCTGGGAGCCAGAAGTTGCAGTCTTTGTCAAGTGGCTATCCTCAACCAAAAGACAAGGCTGGCCCATGTATCTTGAAGCGCGCCGATGGGAAGACGGTAAAGTTGGTGTGTCTTGATTGCAACCGGGAGAACTTTTCAAGTACTCAGGGATTTATCAACCACTGCCGCATTGCTCACAAGAGGGACTTCAAGAGCCACGAGGAAGCAGCCGTACAGAGCGGTCATCCAATCGAAGTAACAGAAGGGGGGGTTATCGGAGAGGAAAACGCGCCTGCACCGACCATCCCAACTCTGACTTCCACTTCTGTGCATCCTTTTGCCCAACCAGGTATGACGGAACAGCAGGCATACATTGCTCTCAGATCAAGAATTGCCGATTCGCTTAGGCTTTATCACCAAGGCAAGCTGCCTGGCGTCACTCATATCCCTTCGCTTCGTGGCAAACCCCGTGGTCGTGAAGTGAAAATGACTGGCTCTGTCGCAGGAGCTTCGGATGTACCCTTTCTCTCACATCTCCTGCAAAGTCGGAAGTTCGACGGCAACCTGCGTGAACTGGTTGCAGATGCAAAGACAAAGATCGCACTGGACGATATGACCTCCGGTGAGGAATCGGAGCCTGCTGAGACATCACTTGACGAAATAGGACTGGGAGATCCGTCTGCTGTGCGGAAACCAGTCGTTATGCGCGTGCCCGCAAAGGCTACTCATTCTCCAACTGTCATGGCCGCATCGGTCCATTCAGCCAGTAGCAAAGGCCGTGCTCTCCCAATCGCTTTCAAGACGTCTGCAAACTGCGGATCGCGTAATGCGAACACTGTGCTTTCAGACGAAGATTTGGACATGGAAGATGTTGACATGAGCCCCAATACCATGGTCAGCAACAATGCCCCTTCCCTTGTTAGTGATGATGGAGAGTACGATGATACGGATGATGGCTCCTCTGTTTCTGGCACAAGTGATCATCTTGAAACCGAGTCAGTGTCGGATGTAGAAGAGATCACGCTGGATGACGACCAGGATTCGCGCTCACTGCGTCGGGGGTCCAGCGGCGCATCAGGCGCCGTAAGGCTTCGTAAGGATGACCCCAAGCATGTTACTCTGATGACGCCAGTCAAGAGTAATGCCAGGGAACGAAGGTCGCGTAAACTCTGAACTACTGAAACATAGCATCTACACGTTGTGTACCGATCTTCCCATTCATCATTGCCAACGCCGTACAGTCACAAACCATTGGATTCGCCTTTCTTCTTGAACCACCGATTTTCAACCATATATTTTTTTTAGTCATCTTACGAACAACCACTGGGAACAGGTCACGATTGAGAAACGACGACTGCTTGGTTTCAGTCTGTCAAACGAAAATTGAGGCTATTGGGGGCGCTTTGTGAGATTACAGTACGGGAAACATGCGATCTTGTTTGAATTAGAGAATTACGTATATTCAGTGAGGCGCTACGGAACGGGACTTCTTATTGGAATGCTGTTTGGTTGTTGCACCTCTGTTTTGTTTTCGTTGTTAGTATGTTGAGCGAATATCCCTAGACAAGAAGGGACATGTACGATCGGAATAGCTATATCAAGATTTTAGTTCCAAGCAGTTTCACTGTTTGTAACATGGTTTATCATGGGAACAAGCTGACAGTGTGAATGCACGATGAATAAGACCCAAAGCGTAGCAATTCTTCCCGACGACTACCAAGACTCATAAATTGACCCGGTCGTTCGGCCAAGAACGGTCATCCCTACGGAGTACCCCTGACTACTATCTTTCTCACACAAGGTATGGGCATGCTGAGGATATCCCTGCGAATGCTCGATGGCGACCAATCGGATTAAGCAACGAATATTTTCTCTAATTAAGGTTAGAGGCAAAGCGTAATAGTAGTGCAGATCTTGGAATTACAGCATTTTTAGCAAAACACATGGAGTATTCGTACATGAAATTCAGATCATCAACTGGCTAAGATGATTTACCTAGCCGAGTATATATTAATGAATTAGATTATTACTTAGATAGTTCATTGATGGCACGCTTTTCGGCCGTAAGCTCAGACCAAATCAAACTCCTCCATGTTACTCATAAACCATGTCCAACATGCAATTACAGAATAGCGGCGACTACACCTGCGACAGCGAGAAGAACGCCAGCAGTGTTGCGTGCCTTGTCGGCAGCATTGTTGGTGTTCTCGGCGCTGGCGGCAGACTCAGTAGCAGAGCTGGTCGCATCAGCGGCATCGGAACCAGTGGCGGTAGCATCTGATGCGTCAGCCGTCGCCGTGGAAGAGCTGGTCTTGGTGGCCTTGGTCGCAGTGCCATAGAGGGAGGCCTGCTGGCAGTTGACCTGAACCTGGCTCTGGGCGGAGCTGGCGCGAGGGTCGTCTGGGCAGTTGTTGAAGCAGCTGGAAGTATATGTTAGACGTCAAGTTCAGCTCAAAATGTACAGTGATGCTCCACTTACGTAGCAACAGCCTCATAGGCAGCACAGAGACAGTCCCAATCGTTGGCCTTGCAGTCCTCGACCTTTGCGTTCTCGGTCTCGAGACATCTCTTGACGATGTACTCAGCCTCACACTCGCTAGAGGCAGAGGGAGCAGCGCCAGAGCCCGTAGAGGACTGGGCGGAAGCCGCAGCAGCGAAGAGGGCGAGGGACCAGAGGAACTTCATGATGGTAATTTACGTGAGGTCGACGTTTGAGGATGGAGTAGGAAGAACTGGAGAATGCAGAGGAGGTTAAGGAGAAAAGACGGGTCCTGGCACAGGGAGATCAAGAGCAGATATATAAACTGAGGAGTCCGAGGCGTTTTTAATCACACAGGCGAGTACGGGGGATATTAGCAACAGGGTCTTGTTTAGCATCGTGCTGTATGGGCATGGGCACGGGTAAGGATGCTCTGCCGTCCCACCCCCAGGCGAAGCCAATGCGCCCCCATAACAAGTATGTATGTACTTTGTATGGCATGGGCTATCGTAGCTGACAGGGGCTGCTCAGGTTTTGCTCAAGAATTTGGGTTGGAGATAGAGTGTTGAGGGGGATGGCCAAATGGCTGATTGCATGTTGCCGTTTGGTGTCTTTTGTATTAGTGGCTTGAGCTTGGACAAAGTTCTGTTTCTACCTACCTAGGTACCTTATTTATCTGTTGTTACTTCATACTGATGCTCATTTCACCGACATATTCAAACCGATGCTCAGTCACACCTGATAATAATGTCTTTGAAGTCGTGGCGGTCAACAGTATTCACACGATTCAGTACAGATCCATTGGTTTCTACGATTTCGGCAGGGTTGCTGACCAGCGTTGGCTGGGAGTAACGACAGTCAGAGTGGGGATTCAGACATACATAATTGTGGTCACCGTCGAATAATGTTACCCTTGTGCCTGTCTACGCCTGTGTCGTTCGGCCTGCTTTCCTCCAACGGGAGACTTTGAAGCTGCTGTTATCCTAGCTTTTGCTCCGAGATGTCCCTGCATGGAGATGGGGAGATGACTAGCGTGCTTTCAGGGGGGCAAGGAGGCTGAACCAGTGTGATGTTGTGCGGCGTTATGCTGTGTTATGCAGTTCATGAGTGGGTGGAATCGATGGATTAGTTGGCTATTTTTGTCTGCACAACTGCAGCATCGTATGTCCTTCTCGTGGTGTGAGTTCGGTTGCCCAGTCAGACATAACGGTGTGTATCTTGACGCGCCATGCACAGCCTTTGTGGACTTATTACAGCTCAGGTTCCTTGATTGTTAAGTTGGAGGGCTATTGTTTGGCATGGAGTGGTACTCAATCGAGCAATGTAGACGAGAAGTTAGTGGTGATGCCACGATATAAACAGACGCAGCCTTCGATGACAGGCGTCGTGCATATGGATGCCTCACTCGCCTCGTATTGCTTTAGTACAACCTGCACAAGTATCATATTGGGGATAAGATGGGGGCCCAGAACATGCCACCCATATTACTCCGTAAGAACGTGATGGATCACACAAGCATAAACATAAAGCAGCCAGCATCGTATCTAAAGAAAGTACATGCTCTTTCTGGCTAGAACACTGGAGTGATGCAGCCTTGAGCTTCCATATTATAGCTTGCACTTGTGACACCATTTGATGTCCGGGCAATTGGGTATTGCTGCAAAGTCAAGTCATTTGAATAGACTTGATGTTGGTACTTGATGCCTAGAGGTTTGGAGCAGAGGAGAGACCGCTTCTGTTGCTATGGCCCCGTTTGTGTAGCTTCTCATTATTGCCTAGAGTAGGCAGACGTTAAGCAGCTCGATAAATATTCACTTTTTGGTTCATTGTATGTCATGAAGGAGGTTTATTGGGAATTCCAAAATAGTGACATGGAGGTGCATGGCAATGAAATTAATGGCCTGCTGGAGTAGTGGTCATACGTCGAGATGTAGTATTCAAAAGTTTGATATCACAATAATAAGATCGATTTTCGAGTTACTTTTCACTACCTACGACAGAGTACTGAGTAGACCGTTCACAGTCTGAACACCTACCTTAGTGGGTAAGGTAGTAAGTAAGGCGCCCCACACTAGCTTGTTGACGTACCTACGTAGAAATGCCCCTCCAAACAAGAAACGTTTCCCCCACGTTTACAACAACTTCGCATCAGAAGCTGACGGCATTTTGACTTTCAAGGCTTTATACGGGTGCATCTTCTCATCTGTCTCGCTCCCTGTTCTCTCTATCTTCCAGAAGCACAATTATCCCTCATAACCGCTGCTGCCTCCGTCATGTCTTCTCCATCCATCACTCTCGACCGCATCCTTGCGGCAGTCCCAGTTACAAACCGTGGTCAACCAACTCAGATCTCGGCCGACTCCAAGGGTCAACGGATAGCTTATCCTGTATGATCTTCCCTCTGCCAGAAGACTACATTCTGTAGATGATGTCTCTGACCCATGTAGTGCGGAAAATCCATATTTGTTCGCTCCATCGACAACCCTTCAGACGCAAAGGAATACACCGGCCACACCGCCCCTACAACCGTTGCTCGATTTGCTCCTAATGGCTTCAAGGTCGCCAGTGGCGACTCAAGCGGAGTGCTAAAGGTGTGGGAGCCCGAGTCTATCGAGAGTACCAGGGGCGAGTACGGGATCATCTCTGGTCGTCTGAACGATATCGCCTGGGACGGCGAGTCGCAACGCGTTATTGCTGTTGGCGATGGTCGCGAGCAATTCGGTCGCTGCATTACAGCCGATAGCGGTAACTCAGTTGGTGAGATCATCGGTCACTCCAAGTCCGTCAATGCCGTCGCAATGAAACCTCAGCGCCCTTTCCGTGCGGCTACTGTTGGCGACGATGGCAACATGGTCTTCTATCATGGAGCCCCATACAAGTTCAACAACAAGAGCGCTCAACATACCGGTTTTGTTCTGGGCGCTGCTTATTCTCCAGATGGAAGCTCTTTGGTTACAGTTGGTGCCGACAAGAGGATACAGCTCTACGATGGGAAGACGGGCGAGCCCACCAAAGAGATCGGGCAGGGTGAGCACTCGGGAAGTATCTTTGCCGTGTCATGGTCGCCAGATGGCAAGAAGTTCGTCACCGCTAGTGCTGATCAAACTGTAAAGCTTTGGGATGTCGATGCAGGCAGCGTCATCCAAACCTGGAAGTTTGGAGAGGATGTTAGCGTGGGTGACCAGCAAGTTGGTGTTGTCTTTGTTCCTGGCCGCAGCGACGGCCTCATTATTAGTCTCAGCCTTGCAGGCAACCTCGCGTACTTGACTGAGGGCAAGCCAGAACCTCTCCGCGTTGTATATGGTCACGGAAAGAGCATAACCGCTTTGTCAACTGGATCTGACGGCAAGGGTGCTGACCTCTGGTCTGGCAGCTTTGACGGCCGCGTATGCCACTGGGACGTTAATTCAGGGATTGCGACGGTTGTCGATGGCCAAGCACATACAAACCAGGTCGCTCAGTTTGCCACTGCCGATGGCAAGGTACTCAGTGCTGGTTGGGATGATACTCTCAGAATTGTTGACGAGTCGGCCAAGACCTTCTTGGGCACTTCCATCAAGCTACAAGCACAACCTAAAGGTGTAAGTGCGGCGAACGGACTTGTCTATGTCGCGACTTTCTCCGGTGTCTCCGTGTACTCTGGCGAAAAGCTGGTCAGCGAGCAGTCTTTTGACTTTACCCCTGGTGCTATTGCGGCATCCGGGTCGTTTGTTGCCATTGGAGCCAACGAAAACTGCGTCCGCATTTACAACGCCAGTTCAAATGGCAAACTCGAAGAAGTCAAGTCGCTGAGTAACCCAACTGGCACTATCTCTGCACTTGCTTTTTCCAAGGATGGCTCGCATCTAGCCGCTGGAAACAGTGTCGGAAAGATCTATGTTTACAGCGCTGGGAGCTGGGAATTGGTCGCAGATCGCTGGTCTGCTCACACTGCTCGAGTAACAGCTATTGCCTGGGACGACACAGGCGCCTACGCTGCTAGTGGTAGTCTTGATACAAACGTCTTTATCTGGTGTCTTGAAAAGAAGAACCAGGGTAAGCGAATCAAGGCTGCTAACGCTCATAAGGACGGCGTCAATGGTGTTGCCTGGGTCGAAGGTGGCAGAGTTGCTAGTGCTGGAGGGGATGCTAATGTGAAGATCTGGAAAGTTCAAAATTTGCCTTGAACAAGATACATTCTACACTTGGCGAGTATTTTCCCGCCCGGGTGGCACGGGAAACAGAGTTTACATTAGATAGATGCACCTTTTGACAAGCTGCGCGAGAATAGATACGCCTAAACACCAAACATATGCCTTCCTCCCAAATCGTAATGTATATACATCTCCTCTCATTACCAAGTGATCCGTTGTCCGATCAGAGGCCGACGGCGCGCTTGAGGATGTCAAAGCCCTAATCATGCACCATCGGCGTTCTGTTCTTTGGCGACGTCTTCAGGGGCGAGATCCCACAAGCGAAGCCTCTTGGGTTGTTGGGAGGGAACAACGTGTGGAGGCCAACGAGTCTTGTTCTCTTCCCAGAGAAGTCCCACCTTATGGATAGCTTCTTCAAGATCCTCGGCACTGTCCAATATGAGAAGAAGGCTCAGTTAAAGGTCCGGGTTTACATACCTTCCAGAGCTCATGATTGCATACCCTTCCTTGGAGAGATGTTTAGCCATCTCAGTCTGGTGGTCATTCAAAAGCTGTATATTTGGTACAACGATAAGAGGCAACCCCATCTTCCACGCATCCAGGATTGTTCCCGTACCTTGGGTGTGTAAGTTCAAGTCATGAGATATTCGGTTGACTAACCAGCGTGGGATATCACAAGGCCAAGTTGTCTCTTGCCATCAGCGTCCTTGCATAGAGACATTTCCTCCTTCATGAGATTTTTTCTGGATGCAAATAGGTCGATACATAGGCCCGATGGAATGTCATCTTTGTGATCGGCAAGTTCTATGCTCGCCCAGGCAAGATCAGGACCGCATTGCACGCGCAGTTGAGTGAAACTCTGTGAATGCATGTATTGCCAGAATCTTGGCTGAAGTACCGATTCAACGAGTTTTCCAAACCCCGTGGTCGCACCGACCGTGACAAGACACACGCGGTCAAGATGAGGTCTCTCCATATCCGTGAGAAAATCAGTAGAGGTGAAAGAAAGTCAGATAAGGTCTTGAAACAATCCCATGCTTCCGCAATAGGGTAGGTAGGTGAGTCGGTTCGTGTAAGAGGTAGCTAAGGCGGCTAATCTTCGGGACTTGGTCTCCGGTTGAGCTTGGTGGTGCAGCCGAATTTTTGAAAGCCCGCCAACCCACCTTTTGAGACGGACGACAATTCGACGCTGGCATTGCCTTCTTGGACGAATTGCAATGGCTTCAGTATCAATAGCCGCAAGGCTATGCGCCGTGGCCTGCCGTCGGGCCCCTCGAATACAGCAAATTGTCCGGCCCCAGCAGCTTATCCGCCCGAAGCCGCATGCTCAACGGGCATTTACCACCTCAACGATACGATGGGCGCGCGAGGAAGATCAACGCCAAGACGACGCTGAGGAGGATGATTTCGGTCCTATAGAGCTGAAGAAGCTGGAGGCCGCGTTGGCTGAGGCTTCTACACCGGAAGGGCTGAAACAATTGGATCAGCTGGCCAAAGAGAATGGTTATAATTCCATTGACCACTACTTGCAAAACGAGCTGGAATGGCACCCTGGCTGGGCGTCGGAGGATAGGTCAGTGCTGGAAGATATCACAAGAGACGATAAGGGTGAAAGGCCCAATAAACAGTCATTCTGGTTCGACGAGGAGGATCCCGAAACCAACACCGAAGAACTTGAGGAATTCGACGAGGACGACATAACATCTATGGCTCATGGCAAGCTTGACGAAATTCGAGATATGCGGCAGTACGCACGACTGGCAGTATGGGAGTTGCCTCTTCTTTCAAGTGAGTGTGGCTGAAATTGATAAAACATGCCTATACTGATACTATAGCAGAGTATGCCAAACCCTTCGTCCCTCCTAGCGACAACCAGGTTCTGCGATGGCGGTACACTTCTTATATGGGCGAATTCCACCCCGCGGAGAAAAAGGTGGTGGTGCAGTTCGCCCCCGATGACCTGAAGCTCACACCGGTTCAAACCGAGAAGCTGAAGAAGCTTGCTGGCCCTCGCTACAACCCTGAGACAGAAATCATCAAAATGAGCAGCGATAGCTTTGAGCACCAAGCACAGAACAAGCGCTACCTCTCCAATCTAGTTGACGACCTCATTGCTGCGGCCAAAGACCCCAAGGACACATTTGAGGACATCCCTCTTGATACCCGACATCATAAGATTCAGCCCAAGCCGCGATTCCCTAAGGAGTGGCGCATGTCTCCTGAGCGCCGCGAACAGCTTGATGCCCACCGCCAACGCTTAGCGATAGAGGATGCTAAAATCGCCGAGAGTGGTCGGCTGATCGATGGGACACAGGCCATCGACGAGTACCTGATCAAGAGGGCCGCCGAGGACCAGAAGAAGGCCAAGATTGCGGAGCTTGTGCCTGCAACGCCCAGTAAGAGTGCAGGCGGTAGCCGTGCGAGGAGATGAGAAATAAATAGACAAACCCTCAAATGTTTAACGTGGGATGATATGTATTATACGTACGCTGAAATAGGCGGAGCATGTACAACTGCAGGTGTATATATAAGCGGATATTAACAAAAGGCACACGGATATTAAGCCGTGGCAGGCGATTTTGAGTTAACTTCCCAGAGTGCCCATGGAGCGAATGTGGAATGAACACCCAGTCTAGGAGGACGCTCGTGATCAAAATGCCTGCACAGCCAACCTTAGAAAGCAATAGACTCATGTCATTTCATCATGCAAGTTGAGGCTGCTGACTAAGAGCATCATGACTGCCAAGCAATTATGAGGAAACATATGATGGACTCCCATCTAAACAACCTCGTTTTTTTGTCATTGAAAAGACCTCGTTCATTACTCGCTTTCCTTGAGAAAGCAACACAGGATAAAGGGTGACTTACTACATGATGCAGACAGAATACCTAGTCAACATTATTATTCTTGGAGCTCCGGCCTCTGGGAAGAAGAGCTTCATAAGGAGAGTGAGTTAACTCAGTGCAAAAAGACGAACAGATACTGCAGCGTTGATGTTCGTTCTTATGACTATGAGAGAGCACTTGCTGAGCAAGATACCAGTATTGCCAAGATGTCTTCACAGACTTGTACGATCCTATTACCGAAACATCCGGGGACCGGCGTCTCACAAACATCTCTGGCATTCCGACCATCATCAACCTTGAGCGCATCCCATCAACATTTATTCAATCTGCTCCCGAATCCCGCCGCATAGCAACGGAAGCGGATGCTCTAATTCTGCTATACGACGGCTCCTCCATCGAGAGCCTGGAAGAGCTTCGGCGCATACGGCTTCAGGTGCTGGCTCCGCACTTGGGAGAAGCGGCGCCACCCACGGCCGTGGTTGCTGGCAAGGCCGATGGCGCGGAGGCCGCGGGGAGCGTATGGGAGCGGGGGTTAGGAGAGGGGAGGGAACTGTCGGTGTTGCTAGGGGCCAAGTTTGGGGTTGTGTCAGCACTTTGGGGAGATGGGGTCAAGGATGTGGTAGAGGAGCTGGCGGCGAGGGTTTTGGAAAGGAAGGGGATCGAGAAAGACCTGTTGATGGGAGCAGGATCATAAGTGAAGTTATCACCGTTGTCACGAGGAGCTTAAAGTGAGGTTATCACCAGCTTAAAAGGTGGGCCCGGGTTGGGTTGCTTCTGACAGTAGAGTACCCGGTAACAGAAGGATGAAGATCATGCCAGTTTGGAAAATGCTGGTATAATTGATAGGCAAAGCCCAAAAAACACCCTATGCCGGTTTCAGACCTACCATGCGAGATGTGCGTTATAGGTGGCAATGCGTTACACCAAAAGGGAGGGTTTAAAGTACGGAGTAACACAGCAGCAATAACGTTAAGTGTCAACTTAATTCGAGCGGTGCATATCGAGGAGAATGGTGGTGGAAGAGATAACCAAGTCCAATGATAACATTGGAGTCGACTTTATTAATTATACGTCAGGAATAAGGGACTGGTCTAAGATTGGGATGACATTGGAAGAGCTACTGAATTCAAGAGAGATTCGGCCGTCGGACTAGCACTAGTTATCTACCTAATAAACAAGCGGGCGTACCTGATGTAGGTATACCTAGGTAGGGCTGGTGGCTCTTATTAGAGCGTGCAGGACCCAAATGCGCGCGGGCACCGACTGGAACCTAAGGGAATGCATTTGATGGTCATTGTCATCCATTGAACCAGTTCATCCCATACCTACCTACCTTGTTAGGTACCTTACCTACTACTACTACTACGACTTGAAGCTCTTGACGACACTGTGCCTCGGCATGATTCAGCACGTGGATGTGGATGGGCTGCCGAGGGAGGCGATCCGGGGTTCGATACAACGAGCCCCTCATTTGCATTGGACCCCATCCCCTGGAATTGATTGTCCTGGCTCCTTTATATTCTTTATTACATCTCGTCTCATCTACCTACATACCTAGGTAGTCTTTGACGCATCAGCAACTGTCTCGGTCTTGCTTAAAGTCTATGACCGTTATATTGAGGCTGCGCAGCAATACTAGAGCCACGAACCCACCCAAAATCTCGACTTTGGGGCAAGGTAACCTGATTAATTAAGACAAGTCCTCTATCGTCGCATTCTCAAACTCATCAACACAATCCATCACCAAAAGTTCCAAATCTCCAAATCTCCTTCAACTGAAAACGTTCCCATTCTCTTCCCAGACAAGGAGTTGTCTTTTTACGTTTAACGCATCATACAAGCCACATCTCGAGGATCTCATACATCGTCCCCAACCAAAAGCACAGGCAGTGGCGTCAGCACTTAATCTATCCAGCCAACCAACCACATTTCAACATCACTCACTCATCAACATGGCTGGCAACAATTCATCTTATACCATTGCTCCTTTGGAGCACACGCCTCTCGATGAGATCGCCGCCAAGGTCGATCTCGTGAGGAAGACCTTCAGATCGGGCCGCACCAAGGACATGGAGTTTCGCATGAAACAGATTCGCAAGCTGTACTGGGCCATCGTCGACAACACTGAATTGATGCAGGATGCCCTCATCAAAGATCTTCGCAAGTGCAAGTACGAGGCTGTTCTGGCCGAGATTGATTGGTGCAAGCAAGAATGTATCGACATGGTCAACAACATGGAAAAATGGCTACGCGATGAGCCTGTCCCCAATGTCCCTTTGCAGTTCCGTGCCATGAAGCACCGTACTCGCTTCGAACCACTAGGCGTTGTCCTCAACATTGGATCCTTCAACTTCCCTTTTCAGCTCAACCTCCCCGTTGTCATTGGCGCGATCGCTTGTGGTAACTGTGTTGTTCTCAAGGCCTCTGAATCATCCCCCAACTGTGCCATGGTGCTCAAGAAGATCTTTGACGAGTCCCTGGACCCCGAATGTTTCACGTATGTTAATGGTGCTTTGCCCGAGACTCAACTTCTGCTCGAGCAGAAGTTCGACAAGATTTGCTTCACCGGTGGCAAGGCTGTCGGCAAGATTATTGCCCAGAAGGCTGCCGAGACCTTGACTCCAGTGCTTCTGGAGCTCGGTGGTTTGAACCCGGCCTTTGTCACCAAGAACGCCAACCTCAAGCTGGCCGCCAGACGACTTCTGTGGCAGAAGTCTCTCAATGCAGGCCAGGTTTGCATGTCTCACAACTACATCCTCGTCGAGCGAAGTGTTCTTTCTCAATTCTTGGGTGAGCTCAACAACCAGATGCGCACCTTCTTCCCCCAAGGCGCCAAGAACAGCCCCGACCTTTGCCGCATCGTCAATGCCGGCCACTTCAACCGTCTCAAGAAGATGCTTGATGGCACCAACGGCAAGATTGTCCTCGGTGGCTCCATGGACGAATCTACTCTCTTCATGGAGCCAACCGCGGTGCTTGTTGACGACATCAACGACAGTATGATGACCCAAGAGGCGTTTGGCCCCATTTTCGCAATGATGCCGGTTGATTCCCTCGACCAGGCCATCGACATTGCTAATACAGTTGACCCGACACCTCTCTCTCTTAGTGCCTTTGGAAGCAAGGCCGAGAACAACAAGAGTATGTTGACTTCTCCAATCCTTCTGAAAGTATACCTAACGCGTTGCAGTTCTCGACAATGTTACCTCTGGCGGCGCCACATGTAATGATGCCTTCTTCCACTCTCAGATTCCACAGTCTCCCTTGGGAGGTGTTGGCCAGTCTGGAATGGGCAACTATCATGGCATCTACTCTATCAGAACTTTTAGCCATCAGCGTACTATCGCCGAAGTCCCTTACTGGGCTGACTTCCTGTTTCGCGTGCGATACATGCCGTACCAGTGGCCCGTTATGAATCGAATGAAGGCTGTGGCCGACGCAAAGCCTAACTTTGATCGCAACGGTAACAAAACCAAGGGAATTACATACTTCCTTGCGCTGGTCCTCGGTCTCGGATCAAAGAAGTCCAAGGGCGCTCTTCTCAGGTGGGCCGTCCTTGTGGTTGCAGCCGCCATACTGGAAGCAAAGAAAGGTGTTCTGAGCCAATTGCTCACACGATAATTATTTAGTTAATTCCACCCTCTTATTAGCCACTAACATAATTGAGGAAGGCCTTGCTGAAACAAGAGTGCTCCCCAAGATTCGGTGGTCAAACAATGTTTGCAGAGAAAAAGAAAGCAGTTACGGTGGTAATTGGAGCGGAGGATACCATCGTATGTACGGTTACATGTAAAATGATCAATAGTTCTACCTTAGTTTCTGTCAAGCATCCTAGCGACATCTATACTCCCTGAAGTACATCCTAATACACCTGATGAAGGTGTTGATAATTTGAACTAAATCAGATAAAAACTTGATGTTGCGCGACACTGAAACTCCATGACTAGTAAAACTAGAGGCTGGTTATGGTATCTTGTATTAGATTGCCAATAGGCGAGAGAATTTTTGAATAGGTAGGTATATAAGCATTAGCGGCCAGTCAAAACGGCTGCTAGGTGCTGTCCCTTGTTGCCGCCCAGGTACAGGTCGTCGTCAGTAGTATCGCGAACCATATCTACTGCCTCACTGTATCCTCTGGTGACTGTATCTTCATCCACCTTGAGTCCATTCTCGACAAGGGCCAGGATGACACTGCGGATTCGCGCAATCTCGCGCATTGTCGACACTTCCATAGGATCATTCTGACTCGAGTAGACCTTGCTGCTAACATTCTCCTCCATGCGATTGATGCCCGCTGCCTCGGCGGCCGGGTCGCTTTCTATGTGTTTGCTGATCCAAATGTATCCATTCACACCAAGAAGGACATCGACCTTGCCGCCGGCATTGGCCACATCCATTGTCCAGACCTGTCTCTTTGATCGAACGACACCACCGCCACCACCGGTTCCAGTGACAGCGACGAAGACACCGTTGCGGAGCTTACCATACTTCAAACTGCGGGTGTGGAGACTCGCGGCGCCGTCTTGGTGTAGCTGCTGGACTTCGGCGACAACAAGATCTCCTTCGGCGAAGAAGCTGCGGATTTGAAGCTCATCAGTTTCAGTACGCTTGCGGAGAATACCACCGGGTAAGTTGATGGCTGAGATTTGGAGAATGGCAAGCTGAGACGCGGCTACATCGACACGCCACCGCTTTGCCTGGACTTCGACGATTCGACCAACGACCAAGTCACCAATCTCCGGAGTGTAGCGGGCTCGGAGAGGCCGCACAGAGAGCAGCTTGTTTGTCTTTGTGAGAGTACCAGCAAGAGAAGATTTGATAGACGATGACCCAGACGGTACGTAAGTGCCATGTCCACTGAAGAAGAAGTTAGTGACATAAACAATTGTGAGGCTTGACGTGCTGAAAGCCTACCGCATCCATTGGGCATTTGAAGTTATCTCAGCGCCTGGAGTGAGAATGTCGTCAGCCGCAACACCAGCACCGCCTTCTGAGTCGGATTCGGAGTCGGAATTTGTGGCTGCAACAGCCTGTGGTCTCCGAGGCGTGGGAGGCTGAGGGCTGAGGATTGTGATAGGCATGGTGAGATGATGGTGAGATGGCTAGGCAAGATATGAGCTAGCTGTTGCGGCCAGATTACCGCACAAAGGCTTCGAAGAGGTCTTTCAGTATATTGTATTCGTATACAACAAGATGTGTCCTGTAGTTTCTGGTTGGTGAGCCTCACGGTCTCTGTGGTCGCTTTTTGGTGTTGATGAATGAGTATGGTTAAAGATTCGATGTGGGGCTTTCAAGTTGAGATTTTAGAGTTTTAGGACACAGCGCAGCAGCTTATACGGAGCTCCAGCGACATACCTAACGTCAAACCATCAACAACCTAACACAACTGTAATTTGGTAACTTAAACTGCCACTGGGGTTCTATTCGGTTTCTTGGGAGTTTCATTTTTTCAACCAATTCTAGGGCCTTAGTGACTCGACACTAAATGACTAAAACTACGAGTTTCGCAGTATGTACTGTCAGATGTTGTACTTTATTGAACACTATTGAATCATCATGTCTGCCCCCTTTCTTGCTCCCCATGCTTTAATTACTGGTGTAAGAAGATGGGCATGTGCATAGTACGCGTACAGTGTCGCAGACTGAGCGACAAAACAAGCACCCAACCACTTGTATAATAGTATAACGCATGATGTCCTGAAATAGAAGATAGTTGGGAAGCTAGAGCTTGCAGAAGGGAGCCGCACCGGGAGTTATTATACAAGGGGATGCGTATTGGAATTGAGATGAGTTCGCTGCATGATTCGTACTGTAGGTATATGCTTGATTATTTGAAAGCTCGCCAGAGTCCCATCCACACCAGAGCAAGCGAAATAGATGTGATTCCAAACTTGCGACTTCTCATACCGAATGGCGACTTGCTCCGTAGGATCAGCTCCTTTTGCTTATCAAGCTGTGACATTCCAGAAAAGTAGCTGTAAGCTCCAAGGCCAAAGAATGCGCCGCTTCCTATCATCATATTAGGTTATTCTGAGTTGCAAGAAATCGCAACAGCCAAATTCCAGAAACTGACCGACGACTTTGCAAGGCAAACAATCATCTCCTCTGTCCTGGCGCAGGATATTTTCAAGCTTCTCTGGCTTCTCAAGAGCCTGAACTGTCGGTATCTTGTCAGACATTTTGGGTGTTTTCGTACAAACAGGCGCTTGGTTTAATCTCAACTTCTATGTATAAAGGTTGAGGCCGCGTGATACCAAACTTTGATTGGGCAGATGGGCAGATGAACTTCGGGCTGTTTGCTGAGTCATGCCTGTCTAGGGTCTTGAGTTTTAGTGTGAGTTTCGTCATTGCTTGGACTCTCGTTGGCGCAAAGCGAAGCTACTGTACTTACCTTGTCTAACGCACTGACTTGGAGGGAGGTCATCACCATGAACGGAGTTATTGAGGCACTTCACATTTACGATGATAACCGGTATGTCTCGTAGAAGCATTTGAACGATAAGGCACCTTACTTATCCAACGTTTTCCCGCAGAAACCCTATTCTATCACATACCTACGCAGGGAGGCCGTTGTCGGCAACCCATCTCCTGCCCCTCTACCTAGAACACCCTCTACCGCGACCGAACCTGATCTACCTCCCCAATACGAGCCCCCCGACGCTCGTCTTCAGTCTGACGCACGCGAACCTCTTGTTTCTTGCTACATCGTCGACCGAAATCGAACCCTTGCTAGTCTTTGAGTTCCTACACCGTATAATAGATGCATTCGAGGATTTTCTTGGCGCGCCACTTCTGGCTGTCAAGATCGAGAATAATTACGACATAGTTGCACAGCTCCTAACGGAGATGTGTGACGCTGGCACGATAAGCACAACAGAACCGAATGCCCTACGTGAAGTAGTGGAGCAAGAAGGCTGGGTTGGAAAACTACTGGGAAGCATCAATCTTCCAGGGTTAGTGAATCATTGAGCCTTTGGGGGTATTTGAGCTAACCTGTGGCCAGAAAAGCTCCTCTGGGCGCCAATTTTTCGAATTCAAGCACACCATCCATACTGCCGTCGAACTCAACCGCTTTACCATGGAGGCGAGCCAACGTACGGCACACGTCCAATGAGATGTACGCAGATATCGTCGAAACATTGTCAGTAACGCTTGCTCCATCAGGAAGACCTCTCGCTGCCTTTGCCAATGGAACGATTGCATTCACCTCAAAGGTATCAGGTGTTCCTGATATTACGCTTAATATCACGAGCCCATCAGGAAAACACAACCTCGGGGGCATCATGGAACTGCCAGTGTTCCACCCTTGCGTGCGGCTCAACCGGTGGAAGGAGAGACCAGGCGAACTCAGCTTCATTCCACCTGATGGAAGATTTATCCTGGCAGGATATGAAGTTGACTTACTGCCTTTTTCAAGTGGGAAGAGCGGAAGTCTCAGCTCCAACAACCTCAAGTTACCGATTAATATGGAAGTAAAAACAGGTTTAGGTGCGACAGGGTCAGATTTCGAAGTCCGATTACAGGTCAACAAGATTCTTGGAGCACCTTCGCCAGCATCATCGGGACTGGGAAGAGGCGGCAGTGGAGGCCGATTAGGCGGACCTCATCCTGGATCACCAGGAGCACCCTTAATGGACGACCTCACTGTGACAATCCCCCTCCCAGCAGATGTCAGGAACTTATCTGAGATCCGGCCTAGCAAGGGCGACGCGAGCTTTAATCCAGGAGAGAAGGTCTTGGAATGGTACATCCCCGCAAAGGAGCTCTCAGGCGGAACAAGCTACTTTGGACTCAGAGGTACTGTGGTGGGGCCGCTGACAGATGAGGGTGATGGGGGATTCGATCCTAACGGATTTGGATTTGGAACCGACTACACATTTGACGGGCCATATCAGAGCGTACCTGTTGCCAAAGCGGCGCAGAACCCGGAGAGCACAGGCGACGACAAGGACGCCAAGAAGATCGCGCAGAACAAAATCCTGATGCCCACATCGGCCTCAGTAAGCTTCTCGGTCAAGGGATGGTTGGCAAGTGGTCTGAAGGTCGAGAGTATTCAACTCGACACACGCAAGAGTAAGGGTCTGGGAGATAGTGTCAAACCATACAAGGGTGTCAAATACTTGACAATCAGCAAGGGAGGTGTGGAAATACGATGTTAATTAAAGAGACGGGGGAACACACAAACATGAACAACAGACTTAAAGATGCTGTGCTGAGCCAGGTGTCTTGTTAGTCGTACTTGCGAGCCAATAGGAGAAGAGGTAGAAGTCATGACAAGAGCAAAAAGAGCGTACCTGTCCTGTCGTATTTCTGTATGTAACGGCTCGTTGCCGCGGGAGTGAAAGGGAAATTTAGGAAGCACCATCTCGGAGAGCCTCCCAAGGAGCGACGGAGCTCCGAAGCCGTATGAGGTCGGGGTATCGGCTCTAAGTGTGGGGGCAGTCCCGGAACCCCAAGCATCACGCAACGGATAATGCGATCGCGATATGATTGGATGGACGAAGGGGAAACCCGACCCGATGATTTTCATGACATTTCAAGAACTCCCCCAATTCCGAGGAAATCAGTACGTACCCTGTCCCGCTAACATTACCCCGACGTCACGCAAACTCCCGAACCCCAGACCTAGACCGAGAAGACTAGGAGGGCCCAAGGCCTGGGGCCCCCAAAGGGTGATCAGTCTCGTGGGCTTGGTCTGGGACCTGGGACTGATTTCTTATTTCGTTGATTGCAAGTCGGGATGCTCTTTCTCCTCCTGTGACCTCTTTTGTGTCTCACTTGCCTACGCATTTCACCTCAGCATGAGATCTTCACTTTGTCCATCCTGACCTCAATCTTCTGCCCCGCCGCTCAGACGGCAATGGACAAGCTCGCGATGTCCACGATGCGGTGCTGTCGCACTTACACAATAGCCAATCCTATTCGCTCTCCCGTTTTCCCACAAAGCCCAAGTCGACCGTCATTGCAGGCTTTACAACAACAGCAACAACAACCAAAGCATCAACTGTCACAACAAAGATGGCGTTCTACACATCGCGGCGGCACCAGAACAGCCCTATTCTTCCCCGGTCAGGGCGTTCAGCGGGTTGGCATGCTGAATCCATGGCTCGAGGCTTTCCCTTCGACGGCATCGCAGTTACGAGACGAGATCGATGAATACATGGGTTACAAGCTCTCCGACATAATTCAGAACGGGCCATCAAAGGTTCTTACTGAGACACCTAATGCGCAACCGGCCATCATGGCTACGTCCATCTTCATCCTGCGCATCCTCGAACGCGAATTCAACTTCAAAGTCACCGACCACTTCGATGTGACGCTGGGACACTCACTGGGTGAGTTTGCCGCTGTCGTCGCGGGTGGCTACATCTCCTTCCAGGACAGTTTACACCTCGTTCGTAAACGGGCAGAGGCAATGTCGGACGCCACGAAACATGCAATTGAAAAGTATGGTGGCGAGTATGGCATGGTGGCAGTTATATCTCACCCGGAACACATGGACAGCCTGATTCAGGCCATTCGAGAGTTTGTCAACATCTCAGCCGAAGACCAGGCCGACCTGCCACCGATTGAACAAGTTTTGATAGCCAACATAAACAGCAAGAATCAGATTGTCCTGAGTGGAAATATCGAGCGTATAAAGACGCTTATCGCACATGTCCGTCAATTCCTTGGCTACGACCCGCGCGCCGTCCGTCTCAAAGCCGACAGTCCCTTTCACAGTCCCATCATGCAACCAGCAGTCACCGTAATGCGCCAGCTCCTAGAAGAACCCAGCAGGGTGAAGGGTCGCGAAAAGGGGGACGTTGTGACGTTCCCAGGCATATTGCCCATCGTGAGCAACGTATCTGCGCGGCCAGTCTGCTGTAAGAAGGAACTCAAGGATTTGCTGGCCCGCGGCTGTCTGGATACAGTTCGTTGGTGGGATAGCATCAAATACCTAGATCAAGAGGCGCGCATACGGCGATGGGTGGGCGTCGGACCTGGAAAGGTCGGCCGTAATCTTGTCGGAAAAGAGGTCGGCATGCGCGGCAAGGACCTTGTGAAGGGAGGAGGCGTTTGGGCTATTACAGATCCATCTGAGGTTGAGGAGGTTCTGAGAGGGCTTGAAGATACGGCGAATCTCATGGAAGATGATGAGTATTCGGAGTAAAAGCACGAGCGTGGTTGTACCCGGGATATATGAGACGGCTGAACAAGCCGAGTGAGTCGTCACATAGTTCTTTATTGGGAACTATTCACTACCGATTGTGAATTCAGGGTGTGTGTTGATAGGGTGGGATATTATGCTGCATCAAGCAAGCGATTATGAATTTTCACGATTATTGAATTGTTTTGACAGCATAAACATATGGATGCCAAGCAGTGCTATATGCGTACTTGGAGACTTTGTTCAATTACCCATGGTGTGAATAATAGACATACATGGATGTACATAGGGATAATTAATGGTTTCTCAGTTGATGGCCGGTTTCAGACAATCGAACTAAAGAGAGACATTCCAGCCTCCAGCCGCCTCATCATGCTTCCAGCTTGGGACTATAACTAGAATAGACATTTCCAGTATTGAGATCAGAGACGATTCTCCATATTTAATACAATCTGAATATTCATTTGCCTTGCAGAGTGTTAATTATGTTGACTCTAGAGACTGGTGGGGATTACAAGTTAAGGTTGCCCGCAGGCACCAAGCGAGCATGGAGGCTCCCACTAAGCCGAGCTTCCTCTTTCAACCTTCATCTTCGTCAACAAGCTGTGATAACCATGTCCACCGCAATACCTTCAATCGCCTGCCTAGGCGTCATCGGACGAAACGTTAGTATAAAACACCAAATTGCTATAAGTCTCACTGATTATCCGCTGACGCGCCGTGGCTACACACAGAACAACCCCCTCCATATCTCGATCTTCCCCTCGCTCGATCCAGTAACAAATACGTTCGCTCCGATTCGCACACCTCTCCAGTTCTCCCTCCTACTCTCTTCCACCATCGATGTCTTTGATCTGCGCGCAAAGACCAACGCAGTCTCAGGAGTTGGCCTCTCGGGAGACTTTGGGCTTCTCCACGCTGTCGATGACCGTCTTGCCGCCTACGGCTTCGAGACCAACACAGGCGTCCGCATGGTCTGTCTTGTCGATATGCGCGGTCGGCGTGTCGATGGCAATGCCCCGGTAGCTGCAAGTCGGGGCGCTGCTGCAGGCCTACGCGACGCTGAGCTTAAGCCAGTGTTTCGCGCCATGCAGCATGCATATGTCAAATTGTTACAGAACCCATTTTATGACCCGGACGAGCATGCTCCCCTGGGCGGGAGAGGGGGCAAGAAGATCACAAGTCGCAAGTTTGCTGATGACATGAAGAGGATAGGAGAGGGCTGGACCCCGGGCGTTACAAACCTCTAAGTTGAGCTCGGATTGGGTAGTGTATGAGTAGACCAAGCAAGATACAGGTGCATGGCGTTTTGGAGTCTGGCATAACGGTATATCCGGTCATAGACTACCTAGATATTGCTCTTGCATGGGCAACTGATTTTTCACGGAATGAGTTATGTCTGTTTGTTTTCGAGTAACTGTATGTATATCTTCTCTGTTATCCAGCTGGGTTGTGTTGCTCTAGTTACGCTCTCCTGTCGGAGTTCCTGAGATCCTCGATCCTCCATTTTGATAACCCAGCCATCTCCTCAACCTCCAAACTTTGGCCCATGCCTTCATTCCCGCTCACCCGCTTAGCGCCGATCTTATGTTCAAGGCGCTGTGACACTTCACCTCCCTCCCAGTGCCGGGCCTCGATAGGTAGCGGTTGCCACCAATCTCCTGTCCTGGCATGCCACTGTGCACTACATAGTTCCCATAGACGAGAGGTTGCTCGCTTATACGCGAAACGCTCATCCTCTCCAGTAAAAGCACTGGTGTTTGCAAAATCAACCGCCTTCTTTTGTAATCCAAAATCAGAGTCCTGGTCGGGATCATATGAGGAGGTGCTCGACTTTGTGTCATAATAAGCAACATTCGGTCGGAATGGAGACATTTGATCTTGATAGACTTCGGCAATTGTTTCGGATATGAGGTTGTCTGGCTCGTTTGCGCCGTTTGTCTTCTCGATCGCAGGGGTCTTCATCTTTGGGAAGAAGAGAGTATCTGGTGGGTTTTCAGCTCGGATTATCAGTTTGCAGCGAGCTTCGTATAGAGCATCCAAGAGAGTGATGAAACGCCGAGCTTCATTCTTCTTTGTGTGCGTGAGAATGGGAACATTATCAATGATGAAGGTATGGTAAGTAGAGGCCATTGTAATGTAATCAGCTGGGCCGAATGTTTCCACGAGGCTTTTAAAGTCCCATAATACATAGCCGTTGTAATGTCTAGGGGTGTGTACCTGTCGACCATATACCACTATAATCGATGGCTCCCATGGCAATGGTTGAGGCCCCGTCCACGCCACAGCCGACTCGACTCGTTCTCGCCATTGTTCCTGTTCACCTTTGAATAGATAATAGTTGACTGGCTTCTTGGTTCCAGACTCAGGCTTGTCCTGAGTAAGCACTTCTTGCATGCCGGCCTCATCGCCGGCTTCACCTTCGACAGCATCTCCAGTCACAGCTTGCGGACTGATCGTTTCCTCCTTTCTTCGCCAATCTCTAGCTCCTTCCATTTGCCAAAAGTCGCATCTAGCCTTTAAAACTTCAAGGAAGTTTGCGAAATCGCTGGTAGATCCATATAGCTCCCCGCGGGCCCGAACTGCACTGCCAAAGAACTTGCGAATCAGTCCCCTTGTCGGTGCGGGTGTGTAATCAACTCCAATTGCATTTTGAAGCTCCTCCGGCAAACGGTTAGAGGATGCAATAAGTACACCGCCAAGCTGAAAGAATGAGATGAAAAGATGACTGAGAATCTTGCTGGCTGCTTTATCAGGCAATTGAAATTCGTCAAGAAAGAGGATTGGGGATTCGTCGACCAGCTTTTTTGCCATCCATAGGATAGAGTAGTCTGTTTCACCTTCACTGGCTCTGAAAGTTGTCTTTCGGTGCTGCTCGAGTTGTGAAATAGTGTATAGCATAAATGTATTGAAGTGCCACCTCCTCTTCCGCTCAGTTGGTAGGCCGTCAGCGAGTAAGTCAAGGAGCATTGACTTCCCAGTACCAACTTCTCCTGATAAGAATAATCCCCGAGGTGAGTCTATCTCGATGGCAGACTCGTGGTTTGTGAGTGTTCGTGTCAAAGCAAGACTCTCTTTTCCTTCGGGTGTCGAGAGGAGGTGCCTGAACAGTGGGTTCCGCCATATGGAGTGATTCCGTAACGCAAGGATATTTCCACTATCGTCTTTTACTTCTTCCTTGGGCTTTTCCTCTGTAAGGCGGGCTACTTGATTCAGGCGCTGGCGATACTCTGCCTGGGGAGTGTAGTCTTTGATTCGGTTGTATATCTTGTGCAAGTGCCGTGCGAGCCTATGTTGAGATGGGTCAGGGGCGTAAAGGCCAGCAGCAACATGAGCCTGATACTTGACGAGTGGATCAGTTATGACTACCGCTGTGGAAAACCGTCTCATTTTCAGGTCTTTATCAGCCTGTCGCCATGAACGTTGAATGATGAGCTAATGAGTAGATGGATCTAGCGAGTTCGGCACAGGGTAGGCATATAACAGGATCTTTGCCGGCCACGTGGTTTCGCTGGAAATTCAGGCTTTAATCTTGTGGATGCAGACGTTGGTAGAGATATAGCCTTTGGAGGTTCATCTGGGAACTGGATGTTGGAGTGAAGATGAAACCGTTGGGCGTTATGCCATGTGGCGATTGGTGAATTTCACGATCATCTATTCTATTTGGCCGTTATCAGATCGGAAAAGCCATGTGCATCATCGACCTAAGTTTAGGGGCCCTACCCTAGAGATATGAAAGGTACACTGGAAGACGGTATATACCACATACAGTTCAAAAAGTTCTAAGTATATACATTTATAACATAAAGAACTCTACTGCATCTGTTGTATCTGCAATCTTCATCAAAGCATCTCATCATAACCAGATCGAACCACAACCTGGCTTGATGAAATAATTGCGAACCCTGAGGTGCCTATGAGACCACCAGTGACCTGCCTGATACCTAAAGTACCTGCCCTAGGGGATATAAGAAAACCAGAAACATTGATCCCAAATGGCAGAAAGACTTAGCTGAACTACTGTAAATTAGGAAATTGTAAGTCTATTTCGGCATTCCCTGCTGAGGTCTCAAGTTTTCGTTATCCTCAAGGCTTCTTTTGCAACAATGTCCCAGCATAGTCTACTACATCGAGGTCCTCCGCGTGTAGTAAGACAGCAGGATGTTCGCAAGGAAACCATCAGTAGAAAGGAAGAAAATAGAAAACTTTCATAAATTGATTAGATGTTTTTGTGGCCCGAACAGAAAGAATCAATTCATTCATGATGGTTGTTTGCACACACGCCCGAGGTCGAGTTTGAGTACATGAGAATGAATGTATCCAGAGGCCAAAAATACCTGAGCGCAAGGCTTTGTCTCAACCTCAGCTCTGACTAAGGTAAGGTACCACAAGCCAAAAGGTACCTTAAACAGAGGCTCTGCAACAAACCTTCTGCATGCGATCTCCAGTGGGGTACATAAGACTAGCGGCTGAACATGAAGGCTCTGATTGGTAGCTGTGTGACTGACCAACTGAAGCTTTCAAGGGGCTTCAAGGCAATGCCAGCTCATAGTAGCAGCTCTAGCACACCTCGAGAAAGCAACCGTCCAGTTTTGAGCCAATCATAGCGCGCCAGACTCCGTAGCTAGGTTAACCAGCCAGCTTTTTTGTTGTTCGATTGGCTCCCGATACACGCTTCGTCACTGCTCTCTACAGGCTTCGACCAGCACATCGGCCGCGCCAGTTTTCTCTCCATCCATCCCATCCATCACAAAGTCCACCGCTCACACTCTTCCGTTCACGTCAACGATCCATCACAAACATCCGTCACGTTGACGCCGCAAGATGCCTCTATGACCACGCGGCTGACTCCATCGCCATTTTAACACTACACGTTTTATTTCGCGACCTCTTTCTTTCTTACAACCATCGATATCGACCTCTTTCGTGTCCAGTTTGCGATCCACCCAAAATGTTTTCTCCATCTGTCGCTCAGGGTGGCCCTGCGACGGCAACTCGTTCACGCCGCCGCCAACGTCCCTTGAGCTCCGAACATGTCGCCCAGCAGCCAAAAGCCAAGAGACAGAGAGTCCCCTTGACAGAGCAGACTTTTGTCAACCCCGATGCCCAGCAGGAAATGATCGAGGTAAAGACCGATGCCAAGGTCGCAACTCTACCCGCCAAAAACAAAAACAAAAACATCGAGCCTCCTCCCGAGAGCCCCAGCCCAGTGCTGCGCAAGGAATTGAATGTTCGCGCGAAGAAGGCAAAGCATGGCGACCGCGCCGCTAACAAAGGCGACGGAAGTCTTGTTTTGGTAAGAATTGATGTTTTCTTTGTTTCGATGATGCTGCATATTAACAGTGAGACTATCCAGACAAGCACAAACGCATACAGCGTCAGCAAGCTCCCAGCTCTACCTGACAGGATTCGCACAGATTGGCCAGGTAAGTCTGGATACCACAACTTTGGTCCTCAAAAACGTACTCATCCATATAATCACAGCCTACCAAACTGCCGACATCTTCTCCACAGGCTATGCTCTTTGTCTCACCCAAACACACGCCCTTGTCTGGCCCTATACGTCGACATCGCAATCACCCGAAACCTTTTCCTTCAACCTCCCATCAACGTCCAAACCCAACGATTCCATTCCCGTAGGATGCCTTGTATCGCCGTCTGCGTCATCCGCGGAACCTGGACTGGTAGTGGTCATGGGAGGTAGTGGAAAAGTTGTCTATTGGGAGTCAATTGCCAGCGCGGCTACATTTGTCTTCATGAAGAAGGATCGAACTGGAGTCGAGTACACTATATCGGGAATGCAGACAGGGGAAAAGGTTGTGGCTATCACGAACGCCGAATCCGCCGGATTCATTCTCACTTTCAACTCTGGTCGCCTTGCCTACATGAATGTACGTGACGGCCAAGGTCGCCCTGCCATTTCTGTACAGTTTCTCCGCAACAGCCTGTCGCCCTCCACAAGTGGAATATTTGGCAGTATTCGACATGCTTTTCAACACTTGTCTCTCAAGGGAGATGTTGCAGCTGTACGCGCGGACCGATCCTCGCGAACAGGCGAGAGAAACATCGTGGCCCTCACCAGCAAAGGCCGACTGCATGCATGGAGAGTCCACCGCGGAGGCCATAACGAGGTGATCGGCGACGCAGACGTGCGTGAAAATATCATCGCCGCGCTCCAGGAGACCGATCCCGCATCTCAGGAATACCCCCATGATTCTTTCGAGGCAGTTGATTTTACTTACGTGCCAAAGGGCTTGGAACCCAAGTACCTTGAGTTGAGTAGGCTCAGCGAGGCTATGGCCACCGACGATTCCTCGATACAGCATCTTTTGATACTTGTTAGCCTGACTTTGCGAAGCACGGCTCGCTACGCTTTAGTTGAAGCTATCCTAACGCCCCAAGGATGCCAAATAGGCATGATTCGTCCCATAACCTCATATAGTGCACCATCTTCACCCTCCGATACCGCACGGCCACGTCTATATCTTCCTCGCCCTGCCCTGGTTGCTTTCGTCGTCTTCGATCGCGCCACTGTCATCGCATCAATTGCTGTCCCACCACAGTCTCCTGAGTCACAGCTCCAAACCGACAGTCACATTTTACCTGCCGCTTTCGAAGATGTTGTCGATTTCCGCGAAGACGATGTACATGAAATCATCGGCTCAGGGTTTGAAGAAGTTTCTCCTGCCCTTAGCCATGAAGAGCATCGACTTCATCGACCTAGGACGAAGAATCCCGCCGTGGTTCTCATGGTTCGAGGTGCCGGCGTAGTACGAATCGTCACAACTGACGTGGATAAGTTTGCTAGTGACAAGCCCCCGAAGGTTTCTGCGAAGAGCAAGATTGAACAGGCCGTTTTCTACGGTGTGAAACAAGACAATCCCCTGGTTTTCGACGGACGACAAGAAATCAAATTTTCTAACGAAGAAGTTGCCCATGCTGCACTTGAAGTTAGCCACGAGATCTTGAGCTCAAACACTCCTTTTATCTCTACTCTTCCGGCTTCGCTAGAGGACAATCTCCGAGCTCGGTCAACTGCGCTTGAGAGATTGATAGCTCAGCTTAAGATTATGGGGGCAGACCTGGATCGTAAGACACTTTGGAGCTTGCTATATGATGCCGAGAAGATGCATGTGGCTACATTGCTCTGGAAACGACACGAAGCCTTCACTGCATCACGACCAGCGAATGCCAAGAAGAGCCTTATTGGTTATATTGTCGAGTTCATTCACCAAGATGATAAACACAACCCGGTTGCTGAGGTTGGTGAAGTTGATCGAGTTCGATACTGGTTTACTCGGGATATTTTCCGTCTCGAGATACTTGTAGCTTGGGCGTATCAAGTCATCAAGACGCTCTATAGGGAGCATTTGCTTGACGAGGCCAAGTTAACTGCCATGCTCCACGAAGCTATCCAAATCAACACTTGCACGCATGTCGCAGCGCTCGATTTCCGAAAGAACAACTTGAGCGCTTATGGTCTTGGTTTTGAAGAACTGCGCCTAGGTATTCTTCGCGACGGATACGACGACCTTCCCGAGCCATGGACTGGTTCTCATTTCGTTGCCAACAACATTAAACGTCTGGTCGACCTCGCGGATCAATGGTTGCTTAAGGATCAAGATGCAGGTGAACCGGCCAGGGCTTCAAATCAGCAGGACCATAAGGTGAAGTCCAAGATTTTCGAAGAAATGCCAATACTTGTCGATGGGATGCTCACTTCGGTTCTGGAATATGCTCGTTGGTCAGCAACGCGCCCTGAGCTGAAGACCATGTCGCAGGAATTTGCCAAGCTATACAAGACAAGTTCATTTGAGAAGCCCCTTGCCCTAGCGCGGTCAGGCAGGTGGGAGGAGGGAGCTTCTATCGCTGAGAAGCACGAATGTCTCCGTGCTCTCCCTATGATTTTGCTGGATCATATCCAAATGCTCGAAGATCGCCTTGCTGAGCCAGACTTGTCACTTGTTGACAGGCAAAACTTTAAACGACTGAGGGATAACAAGAAGGCCAAGCTGGAGAGCAGCTTTTCCGTCTACGGCCAGTCATTTGCATTCCCGGCATACGAGTTCCTGCTCCAAAAACACGGCGTCGAAGCTGTCCTGGAATTCGATCTCGACAAGTTGGGTTATAAGACCCAGTTTCTGCGTAGCAAGCCTGAACTGGCGCGAATATCGTGGATCAACGATGTGCAGCAAGAGAAAGACGTCGGTCACAGCGCAGACACTCTCGTGACCCTCGCACTTACCAAGGAACAGCAAGTATGGAACAAGAAGATCGAGTTAAGTCTCGGAAAGCTTGCTCTTCTTGCTGAGCTCGAGGAGAAGAAAACTGATTCGGGTGGCCTCAAGGTGAAGGCTGACGAGGCGCGTGCCGAGGAGAAACTCAAGAAGGTCGACCAAGAGTTAGTTGCCATCAGGATCCAAGATCAACTATATAACCAGGTTCTCCCCAGCACATACGATGCTGTGGATGACGCAGCAGCGCTTAATTTCGCAATGGAAGTTCATAGCATGAACATACCACGGCGCCAGAAGGCCCAGCATCAGATATTTGAAGATGGCATGAGGCGGCTTCTAAAGCACGAGGCCCTGGATGCAATGACACTCATTGACCTCCTGACCTTGATTTACCTGAAGCCTGAGTCCCGCGCTGAGATTCCAAATCCATTCTGGCTAGCTCTTTTGGTTGCCGAGAGTAGCTGTCACAGCGACGAGGTCAAAGAGGCTAAGCGGATGATCTGGAGGAGACTATTTATACGCGACGATTGGGCTAAGATCAACGACACACAGCTCAAGGATGATCGTCAGGTGGTTGAAAGATTGGCAGAGACTGAGCTCTATTCAATGCTAACCGACTGCATCAGCTTCCGTAAGTGAAATGTTTATCTTAACTTCCGGGGAAACACATTCTGACTTGAATACAGAAGATCCACACGAGCCTTTCCGACCTCTGTCTCCGCACGAGGCTCTTGGTGCTTTTACCGAGAACCTCGACCGCCGGTTCCGCGATTTTGAGACATCTTTCAGGACAAAGCTGATCGATATCATGAAGCTGGAGGATAAGATTCTCCATCAGCATGTGGAGAAGCATCGTCTCGGTGAATGGGTCCGCTCTACCTTCGAAGCCGCTCGAGCAGAGCTAGACAGCACGCTGGATAACGCCACTCAGAATGCTGCTGCCCCCCAAGTTGCTGAGCACAATACTGTAATGAGTGGCTCAATATTCGATTATGGCAGCTAACTCGCCAGTTCTCATGGGCAGCTCTGGGTCAGCTGCTGGGGAGGTTGATGCTCGACTCGTCACTCTCTCATATCTTTCCTCACTTGTACAGTACAAGGCTCATTCAAGATATGCCCCAAGAGGCATTGAGACATGAATGGCTACCAGTGTTATGATTACGGCATATATCAACGCAGATGACTTCTACACACATTACTACGCAACACGCATACATGCACAGCAAAAAGGGGATTTTATTGTTGGCCTAAGGGGAATAACCGGGGCATCGTTTTTATGTACTTATTTTGCGTCTGAGGGAAATCATCTGTTGCTACAGAGTTTCCCCTTTATGTACAAGCTGTTTCTCACACCCTAGTGGTGTGAGTACTAGTTCTCAAATTTCCAGAGATAGGAGTAGGGGGTGAATTTGTGGTTGGATTACCACATCAAGGCGTATGAAATACGCTATTCTTGCGTTAATAAAGACCTTTCGGTATGTAATTTATTTGCATACTTTTTGTGTACACGTCTACCTCACGTCTCTACAAAACCATGGCACTGAACATATAAAATACGCATCTTCGTTGCTGTCACTCCTGCAGAAGCGACTTGTGGTTTTGGCTGCAGTCTTAATTCATTTCGGCATCATGTACATAATCCGTACGCCACATCATCAGTCCGGTGCCCGTTGTACGGTCCAGCATCACTCCTTTTGACCCCAAAGACCATAATTTGCGGAATAAGCGGCCATTGGCAATGCCTAAAGCAAAATCCGAAAAATGCATCCGTCATCGAGACTATACAGCTGAAGAAAGAAGCCGCTCATTCGCAGCATAAACTCAACTGCATAGTTAGAACTGAATACTGCCAAGATACATGCCCTACCCAAAACCACAAGCGCCAAGAACTTTGCTGGCAGCGGGCGGGGCAGTATCGAAAGGAAGAGAAGATCGTGGAGCAGTTTAGCCCTGCATCTTTCTTCGCTTGCCGACCTGGGCGGAGAAACCAGTCTTGATAGCGGTAACACTTCGTCGGGAGCCGCAGTTGTTGCAGGTGATGAAGTAAAGACGGTTCTCTCCCTTGTTGAGTTCGGTGTCGGGAGATTTGCAGGTCTTGCAGGTGACATACTCGACTGAAGAGAGGCGATGATTAGCAAACAGAAACCCGCAGTCGTAAAAGCGCAAAAAACTTACTGATGTATTTTCGGACAACGTTCTCGATCTGCTTCTGCTGGAAACGACCCTTGATGACCAACCTTCGGCTTCCGTCAACGGAACCGCTGGTACCCAACTCGGCAAAAAGATAGGCGGTAAGATGCTCCTCGGTTCTCTTCATACGCTTAGAGATATCGGCGATGTTGGCAAAGACGGTTTTTCGGTTGCCTTCTCGCATGCACTGAGGAGGAGGGATCTTGTAGCTCTTGGTTCCTGGGGAGGTGTGGTCGGGGTTTCTCTCGGTGAGTTGGTGGAAGAAGCGGGAAAGGAGCATGCTGTAGCCAATAGTCTTGGTCTCATCGTGAGCCCAAATGCCGGTTCCCTCGTTCATATCACCCTCCTGCTCCTGGGGAACCTCCTCGACTTCCTCGCCCTCCTTGAGTTCGAGTTTCTCGAGCTGCTTGGTGAAATCATCGTCGCCCTTGGGAGCCTTCTTCTTCTTCTTCTTCTTCAGAGTCAGGTCAAGGCCTCCATCCTCGGCGGGGGCAGCATCGTCAGCGGGGGCAGCGTCGGCGTCGGCGTCGGCATCGGCATCGTCGACCTTCTTTGACTTCTTCTTCTTCTTCTTGAGCAGGGAAAGGTCGAGACCACCATCCTCAGCTGGGGGAAGGTCCTCAGCGGCTGTCGTTTGCGAATCAGTAAAGGACTCAAGGGCGGCAGAAAGCGGCGGCGTACGAGGCGTATGGGACTGAGCCGAATCCTTGGGTTCTTCGGTAGCGTTAACCATGGTCACTGAACCGTCAGCGTCGACAACAACTTGTTCGTCGGTGAAGGCAACGGATTTGCGTGATTTGCGTTCGGTTGGTACCTGTAAATAAACCAAAAAGGATAAAGAGGTTAGTAAAGGATTCGATTGAGGAACGCGGTGTTGTTTTGTGGCTGTGGGGGATAGATGATGATGTGAAGGTGGCGGTTGGGAAAATGTGAGTCAAAGGCCTAGACAGCAAAATAAATCGATCCAATGTCGAATCGCCTGCTTCCCCCCAGAAAGTGGTGTCGACAATACCAGAGGTACTTTCGCACCAACAAGAGGTAGTGGGGGTTAAAAGGCGATAAGAGGGACCTGATAGGCTCGTTGATGAGGCACTCGAGGGTTTTGGAGGGGTAAAATATTGGGCCTGTGTGGTCCAGAGGGTACAAGACACGCCATGAAAAGCATGGCACAACCTAGGCATTTGAACTTCAAAGCCAGGCAGACCTGTATGGTAGTGGGTAGGTAGGTATATGTAGTAGGTCGTATTTCGTGTCATGTCCCAGCAGCGGTTGGTAGGAAGGAAATATACTGGTATGTGCAATTTGTTGCAGGCTTGTCACTCACCTCGCCCTCCATGATTGCTGTGTGGCTGTTTCTTGATTTTTGCCGTTAATGGCTGGTTGCTGGTTTATTGGGGTTTTTTGCTGGATGTGGGTGTCGCAAATGGGCGGCTTCTTCGTATAAGGTACTGCGAAGATCTTTGGCTTGGAGCTTCTCGCGCAATGATATATCGCTTGTATTCTTGGATCGCAGAGTTTGCGCGCGCTGTTGGTATGCTTCTTCTGATGGATTTAGTTGTGGGTTTAGGATGTAGAGGGAGATCAGTCCAACGTCATGGGCCGGGTGAGCGATACCTTGAGTCAACCAGAGCCCAAACCATAGCGCAGGCGGCCCCCAAGCCTCACGATAGGGAGTCACGGGGATATTCACGTGATGCTTTACAAAGTGGTCCGCACCCAATCAAGCGGGAAGCTTGTCAGAGCTCCCCCAGTTCCTGTCGGAGCCTAGCTCCGGGCCCTGATGCGACTACCTAGGTACGGCCTTTACATCCTAACGACTATCAATCACCTCGATCGACGGGAGGTTCCATTGCTGTTTGTCGCAACGCAACGCAATCACATCTGAAGATACGGCAGCGGTCTCCGCTTACTCCTCTATACTTTTGAAACACTTGGGACTCAGCAGTCTCTGAACAAAGAAGTTACTCTAAAATAGCTAACTACCACTCAACCTGACGCCCAATACCCGCCATTCACGACATCCGAAGACATCCTCAACGTCCTGTGGCCTACAGACATATCCTGAGCTGCATTGGCGGAGCGAATCTGTACTCAGGCTACTCCCATAACGACTGTCAACATGGCCGCCGACTCCTCCCTTGTTGACCTCCATGATGCTTCCATGTCTGATGACAAGGACGATCTGGACTCGCTCCCATCCATATCCACCGACGACATTTACTCCGATACCTCCGACACTGATGCTCAAGCGGAGTGGGAGCGCAGCCTCGAACAACTACAATTGATACTGACGATGATGATTGTGCCCTGGATGGGAAAATACTTTGGTCGCAAATTCGCCTATTGGAGTGAGTAATTTGTTTACTTACTTACATCACCATCTATCCAAGATGAGGAGTATTCTAACCAATTGCTGTTAGGTTGGTCACGATACATGGAGTGGGCGCATAATGTCGATATTCGATTGACAAATAAGGCGACCTTTAAGGCGGCGGGCGTTGTGGAAACGGCGGCAACGTTATAGACATACTTCAAACCAGACGATCCGATCTCGATATGAATGGATGACCTGAGTAATATGCATGGCTTTCATAAGGTGTTGGGGTATAAATATGCATATGTTTTCTTTCTTTCAGTAATATATGATTTCAAATACGCTTGTTTTGCTCCTCCTGTCAACCAAGAGACTCTAGCACGAACCCATTGTACTAACAACCAGATATCCAGTGAAGTACTGAAAAGCAAAACCGTCCTTATATTAAACTTTCATTTGCTGCATGATGGTGGCCCTTGATCCAACACCTGTTCTGAATGAACTACCGGTCCCAACTCCCCTTCCAAAATACTAATACATCTAACAATCCTGGTATAATAATTCTTAATGCTGAACGCTCTCTATATCTTAATGCAACTTGATACCGGCACTGAAGAGTCGGTGATGCCCTAGGGCGGTTTTGGTGTAACGGAGCTCAGGGAAGCACATACATCATGTTCCACACAGTTTGTGGCCATGATGCTTGCGCTGAAGGTACTAGAGCAAAGAACCAACAAGATCATGACCGGACCCCATTGACACGGCTGAGCCGTTGTATTATGGGTTTCTGATGTGTATAGTGCTCATCAGACGCTTGAAGAAATCTGAGACATTGATGGCCGTGAAGCGGCACTGCGAAGGGAGCCGAACTGATTGCGTGCAGTTCTGATGGTCAAAAGGAGACTTCCAGACACGCAGGCGAACAGGAACCATATGAAGACAGTGCTTGCTTGTAGTCGACGGCACCGTCCCTCATCACTCCCTGAGCCCCAGGCGATCCAGTCTCCAGGCAGAGCTTTGGGGTTAATATCTCCGCAGTTGACGACACGCAGCTTTGCCGCAAGAACAATGGCACCGATGAAGGTGAAGAGAACAGCTATGCCATCCAACGGTAGCTGCATGAGTGGCTTGTCGAGAGCTGAAACAAAGAAAGCGAGAAGGCCGATGATGCAAACGATCCAGCAGACAATGGCGATAAACATGATAAAGTTGACGGCAGCCGTTGCAGAGCCTGCGGCGTCAATATTTGACGCCATGACGTTGCCGATGAGAGCCGTGAGGAGGAGTGTCATGAGCAGAGCGACGCTGCGCAGGATCATTTGGATGAGGTTGTATCGCATGATGGGCAACGGATGCTGGATCGCAATGCTTGGTAAGGTTGATACGAGGTGTAGAACAGTAGTAGTAGTAGTAGTAGTAGTAGTAGTAGCACAACAGCCGTGGCACTATTACAGATGTCGAAGCGACTGTAGACTGCACACACTATGGTTGTGCACCTTGTCCAAGGAGCTGATCCGAGTGTTGGAAGTGGTGATTTGCAAAGGCAGTCTGGACCTATGATTGATCGACAGCAAAGCTGGAGAAATGCGGGGATGAAGATGTCTAGTTACCTCAGAAGGCTGCGATATTTGGTGGAGGATACCTTACATGTGGAGTTGAATTGAGTCGTTTTGATGCGGTGCTGGAGGCATCTGGCGATAGGGTCGTGGTGGGTTATATCATTGTTGGCGCATTGCCCAAGCAACCGTTGACACACTGAATAAACTCAGCAAGGGTAGCTGAGTTCCGGCTGTTGCAGGGGACAAGGGCATCATCTACCTTACCTTACGTATGTTTAAAACTCTCACATAACTATTTTGTTCTAGCCGCCCGATTGATTGTCGACACGAATACGCTACTACACAAAACCAGATTCTCAGACGACTCTCATACAATTCGTTTGCAGACGTTTGATCAATTCAAAGTTTCTGTTGCATCATCACCGGCGGTAACCATACGGCATGAGCCAATCAAAACCACACATGCCCTGCAGATGAGAGTTGACATTCCATAACCGCTGGCATTGAGTCTGACATTGAATTGGAAAAAACATCGTCGATTGGATCATGTGTTGGCTGCATTCTTCTAAAGCAGCTGTGCCATGAACGGTTCATATAGGTATCTTCATAGCAAATTTCAACGCTCTGCATGTTGGTCCATTCTTTGGCCAAACAAACTGCTGTGCCCTATAGTCGCATGATACCAATCATTGTGGTTACGGTTGCCAGGTGAACCAGACGGATGTATACCAGTATGGATCCATGTAAGTAAGGTTAGTGGGCTGAGTTATAGGTGGACTAGTGGACAAGAGCTAGACCAATAGTCCGCGGAAGTGATTGATTATGGGCGGCTATCTAACACGTCCCGTGGCCGTGCTTGGGAATATGACAGGTGATGATCATGAGACAGAATCAGACATCAGATGCAACGATTAGCTAGGTACTCTACTACTGTTCTCAAGGAATCCTACTATGTAAGCTCCAAAGAAGTCAATCTGATACCTAACTAAATCACCAGTCTCGAACATGGTGCAGCCAAGAACAAGGGTAATTCCGTCCCTCCCGCTCCGAGTAATCGATCACAGTCCTCCCCGTCATCCATCCATTGGTCGAAATACTCGATGTCTGAGCGCATCTGCATACCTACCAAGGCATAGTATAGTTAGTAGCTAGGTACTCAAACCTCAAACCTTTGATCATTCTCAAAACCACAACCAGCATCGCCCAATCGTAGTCCGTGCCTGTCTCAGGATAGGTGCATACATACATACCAAATCTCGCCTTCAGCCAAATAAATGGCTTAGGCAAGCTTTCGACATCCTCCGTCTTCAGCTAGCCATCGTAAAGCCATCATGACACTGGGCCACTGAATTGAATTTGTCTCTCCACTCGGGAAGCACACTCGCGACCCATCGATACATCTTTACGCCATCAATATCATCTGGCTGTCGAATCTCGGTGGCGTCTTTGCCTTTCCAACCAGCTGGCTCGAGAAAACGCTCATGGGATGAACACAGCATGACAAACGAAGCAATTCGCTATTGCGCACCCATCACAAAGAACCCTTCACCGCTCTCGCGGCTTGGCTGCCCCCGTTAAACCATTGGGATATTAGCCCGAATTGTGTCTTTCACTGTTTCACTCAGCTTGAGACGGGTGGGGCTTGCTGTTGCTTAGGTAGCTGGTTGAAACATCAAACAATGGATATCTTCTTGTGAAATCAGTAAGCAACTAACTAGATTGCCCATGACTGTTGGGGTTAATTGCTAGGCTGGCGCTTGATTCAGAAACAGTACATATGCATACCCCCGGATGTAAAAGAAGTGCTACCACTGTGTTTTGGATGGGCCGGATGGCGTTCCATGGATCTGCAAGACTGAACGAACCCGTCTAGTGGATCACGAACTCCGACAATTCACGGCAATCTGAAAAACCAAGGCCCAAGATGCATGTCATAGCTAGCTAGGTCAGCTGCAAGACATCGTTTATTATGTAGAAAAGGGCGGTCAGTGCAGTGGCACCCAGGTCAACATCACTTTACGCCATCCATCCCTCGTAATTCTTCCCCTCAATGCAACACCCACCCGCTGCTCGCTCGCTATTGGACAAGGCCACCCTTGCTTGCTGCAGCTGTCAGTCCCTTGTGCGGACCAGGATACCTGGGTAGATCCGCTGTCATGATTCACAGCAAAAAAGAGCCTCATCAACTTCATCAGTCGGATAAGTATCTACCTACCTAGGTAGGCATTGAAGAAACAGTTTGGAAATGCCATGCCTTGGTAGATTCAGTAGCGCGGCGGTGTTACTGCTCACCGCTTCGATTCACTAAAAGGCGTTGCTCCCACGTACCGAGCCACTGGGCTCACCCTCACCCACAAAGTTTGTTAATCATGTCATGTCCGCGGCAACTTAACATCAATCCAATAACTACCTTAGCTGCCGCCCATATGTATGTACCTAGGTTGTGTCAGCATCACTAGCAACTTCGCCCAACCTTTCGGGTCCTTACGTACCGCAGATTCGGAATATTTCATGCCCATCCCCGCCGTATCGGGCTTAAACTCGCGGCTCAGGACCAGAGAACTTTCCACATTCGACATTACCCCTTTCTCTAGGCCTCTTACGGCAGGTTTGGACTAGATGTACTGGATACATGGGCGTTGACTAGCAGCGCCCTTTGACGAGAGGTGTGAAGCAACTCTTAGTTGCTTAGCGTCGAGTTACCTAAGGTAGTTAAGTTATTCCATTTTGCTCGCTCTCGCTTCCGCCGTCATGCTCTTCGCACTGCCTGGCTTTCCTCTTTGAATCAACACGCATTGCCTCTTCCGGAAGTCTTCTGGAACCCCATCTTTGCCTTCATAACCGCTCGCTTGATACACTCACGTCATGCTCTACCAGGCTTCCCCGAGCATTAGAGTTCCCAAACATCAAGTTACCGATTTCCCGGACTCTCCAAAAGCTTCACCGCCAACGAAAATGACACAGGGCTTGGCTTGGCTTGGCTTGGTTTCGAGACGCCCCTATCTTAGTAGGTGTTCCCCGAGCCTCGATTCTACGCTACGCTTCAACAGGCGTCACGCGCACAACATCAGATAAAACACAATACGTAGTGGGATCGTGACTGTCGGTAGTGATATTTCGAGATCTTAAACGTTTGAACTAAGTGCCTTTACCGAGCCTCAAACCGGGAATACCTGTCTTTGATGCCGGAAGCGACGGACAACAAGCAAACACAATGCCTAGTACCACTGGGGCGGGCAACTGTACTTTTCTTCACCCATGTGCTGAATGCTAAAGTAGATCGCTTCACAGAGTACGGAATGGGGGCTTCAATTCCTCACTCAACTGGCTTCTTGATATTGTCTGTGGAAGCCAAGCATTTGATGCACATCACCTCGACCTGGATGCTTTTGCTTTGCCTGCTGGTCCCCGGAGGTCAAGTCCGCCATTCTGGGCATCTCGATGGTCAAGACTCGGGATTAAGTTTGTCTGGCTCAGGCCTGCTAATGTTCTGGAGATATACTTTCCTGGCGCGAGCGCTACAACGTCCTTTCTCCGACATCTTACAAGCAATCAGCCAAGCGGCCGCTGCTCATCATGTCCATAAAAGGGTGCAAAGAGGATCATCGGTGGCTCATAAAGTGAACTAGACTAGGTCTGTCCCTTATAGTCTACAGTCTCACAGACTACCGGAGCTCCTGGTGCACCCTCCTCCTCTGAACGGTAATATTACCAAGACGTTGCTCCAAGAGCGTCAACCTGTACGTATCTGGATGCTTGTGCTCTGAAAAGGGCAATCTTGTGGCGCGACGTTATTGAAGCGGCGTTGTACAAACGCTCAGCTCCCCTTTGTGGACCCGAGTTTGAGGCCTCGCGACAGCCTCTGACGCTGATCCCTCATGATTTCGTATAATATGTCTGAGCCGGAGTATAGGGATCGGCCTACGCCTCGTCATGAGGGAACACATATCCCAAGGCAGCACATAAGGGGATTTGTCGAATATGGCCATGGCGGGTTTAGGTAATGTTGAAGTGAAACGCCTCACAATAATCCATTCCCTCACAAACGCTTGCCGAGAGGAGCCTGGGAGATATCACAAGATTCATCCCACCTTTGCCCAAGATAGGTCCCCACTTGCAACAGTCTTCCAGAGGTACATACTTTATGAGAAAACTCATTATTGGGTGGCATCTCGAGCACTTCTCAGTGGATCACGGCCTTCACAAGGTTTGATCATGGCCACGATTGTGGGACGTTCTAAGTTAGCCAGCACAACGCCCAGGCCTAAGATCACGGGCGATATAACGGCGGGGCTTCTGCTCCCGCTGCCGCCGTTACCGCCGTTAAGGATAGACTTGGCCGTATCCTGGACGCATGAAACGAGACTTATTCTTTAACGATATTTCAGAGATCTATACGTGGGCTTTAGATGGCGTTTTGAACCAGATGACATCCATGTTAATGACATGCCCAGTTAGCATAACGTATTCTAGCACACCCATGCTGGTCTACTGACTGGCGAGTACGTTATGAACTCCTTACTGGCCACGGAAGTAGGTACCTATATAATGATATATGCTGTGTGCTGCACCCGGGTGCTAGTGACGAGCTATCGAGAGTTAGTGATGGAAGGGCAAACTCAAAGACACAACACCCAACACGACTAATTCTCAACGTTTATTATGCTGTCATAAGGTCATTCGTTTGAGTTTGATGCTGCGTAATGTTCTTCCCTCGCGCATTCATATCCCTGTCCGAGCCAGTTTGCTCTCATTGATTGAATTACACCCTCCATATTACTCCAGCAGTGATATACAAACTTTGAGGGATTTGATCGTTCGTCATATTGAACAAGATGCACTAACATAACATGACTGTACGAGTTCAACTTGCGCAGATTAAAGTTAATAAGATGATCCCCTTGAATAGAGCACGATCCCCTAAATTGTTCTATATGCGCATAAATCCAAACACGAATAGCTAAGCTGCTTACTGGTATATCTATAGTACAAAGCATTTTGCAACATAACAAATGGCGAAAAAATATGATAAAAAATACAAAGATAAAAGGTTGCCTACTACGGCGACATAACCCAAAGGGTAATCAACCACATAGCACGACAAAAAAAAAAAAATAATAATAATAATAAAGAATAGGAAAAAGTATGTGCAGCGACTTCAAACATACAGGAGACTGCCAGCAGCCAGAGAAGAGAGAGTTCGGCAAAGGCCAGAGAACCTAGGGCAAATGCCGGACAAGGATTATATACCACAATATCAAGAATTGAACAAGTGTCGGTTGTGAAGGACACGAAGTGCCAGCGAGTCAGGAACAGAGTTCGCAATGACGAAATTGTGGATGCCAGAATTATCCTTCATGGTTTTGAGACGATGCAACGCGGGCTTGACTTTGACGAGTCAAGTTGGCTGAAAGAAGCTTGAAACAAACACAAGCCCGAGGTTGGAAAGCCGCGCCACTCCTCGCCACTGCACAACGAGGTTCTGGTTCTGGCTCTGCAGCCCTGCGAGAAATGTCAGGATGACTGGGTTGCATGTATATGTAGAATACGGATACAACACCAGCCATCAGAGAGAAACTCGGAGATTGAAGCCACAAGGAACAGAATAGCGGGGCGCCATGTGAACGATACATAGTTAGTCTGGGTAATGTAGCGTTCACAAGACCCACTCAGTTAACGGGCTCAGGAACAAGGGTTTGGAGCGTTGTGGCGGATCATCCAGGGCTGCCCAGTGAGTGGCGTCGATTCTTTCATCATCTTGTCCATTCAAGTTGACCAACATGACTTGACATTGCTGATGGCATCATTGGCTTGCAGGCTTGCAGAGTTTGAATGCATCAAAGAGTCATGCTGAAAGACACCGTAGGAAGCCAGTGTTCTAGGCGAAGAAGGGACAGACTACTGGCTCGTTTCCCTCATGGCTCATGAGCCTCACACTCTTCTGCAGTGGACTTGGGGGTCCTTGATACGAGCCCCAAGTTACAGCTCTCGCTTCTTGTCAATTTGCCCACTTCGCTGAGCATTAGGTATTAATGGGCAGTGAGTCGGAAATTCGGATGTTTGCATCAAGTTTGGGCCAAGTGGAGTTGTCTCTGTGGATGTTCAGATGATAAGGGCATAGGCGGAACCCTGGCTGGCTCTTCGGTGTCGTGTTTCGTTGGGTAAGAAAGGGAAAGAAAATTCGTCTCTCATCATCCTTCAGCCGCGTAACTGTATTATGCCGCCCAATGCGCAAGAGAAGCCCTTCATATGTAGAAGAGCAGAACAAAGGATGCGGAAGATAAAGGCGTCATATGCAACGAGACCTGGTGGGCAATCAAGCATGAGTGTTGTCCCAGTATCGCTTTCGAGCGTCCACTGCCTTCTTGGCGTTGACGCTGTTGATGAAGCGGTCCTGAAAGAAGTTGAAGACAGCGAATTCATCTCGAGTCATGACATATGAGTCGGGTTGCATTTCCACCTTGTACCAGATTCGTTTTAGAGCATTCTCGAGTATGTTGCTAATAGTAGGGTCTGATGAGCCATCAGGGCCTTCACGAGCAATCTCAAGAGCCTGCGCGACGCTGGAGTCGTCTTGATGGGCGCGTCTGTGACTAGCAGTTGCGGCGGCCATGTTGTCGACGTTGAAAGACTCAGGGGAGTATGTTATGTTGCTGGTATTGGGGTAATGTACGTATGGGGCTTCTTGCTGAGACAGATACTGAGGCGGTGGCCTTTGGGAAGAGACAGGGCGGATGGGGAGGAAGCAATAAGACGGAAACTGAGGAGAATCGTGGGAATCGATGGACATCATGGTAGTACTTGTACGTCTAATATAAGCAGGCCAAGTGGATGGGGTTGATGCAGGCGAGTCGTGCATGTATCAAAGAGAGACTTCCAGGCTAGGGAGCTGGAAATAGAGCTGCCCTTGTGGAAAGTAGGTTACTTAGACAAGTGGAGAAGTGTGATGGGGAGGGGAGGAGAGGGGG
>JABEEJ010000553.1:0-57975 GCA_013363135.1 Fusarium brevicatenulatum
CCCCCCCCCCCCCCCGCGCCTTTTCATGGAACTGGTTTACAATTTCTAACTACCGTACGCAAATCAAGAGCAGGTAAGCAGCTCGGCATTCATCGTGACGTCAAAGAAATAACTCAGTCTTCCGATGTTAAACATGGGTCGTTTGCGGGGTAGCGCGGGGTCCGGGGATGATACTCTCTTCGTATGTCTAATGTCGTAGCGAAGGTAAATGCAGCAGGGCTTTCATGCATCTCCTTGAGCCCACGGAGNNCTCCGTGGGCTCAAGGAGATAGTCGAACGACGATCCCGGGTAAATGTCAAAGGCGGGCAAGAAAGCTTAGGACCTTTAGCCTAAGCGATGAAAAGACTTAGGCAGGTTTAGTGCATTTGAGTAGATCTTTAGATTGGCTTATTCTGACACCCTAAGTTGTTGTCTTTTGTTTTATTGTCGCTGAGGGTAGTCCACACAGCGTGACTCGTTCAGTCGTTTAGCACGCATGATTGCCAGGGCACGATATCCGCACGAATCTCCAACATGCTGATCGCTGTTCACGGACATCGTATCACGGCCCGTTTCGGTCCGGCTATAGACTTCCTACTCGTGAGCATCAACGTTGCAATGTACAAGGTTGCAATGAGTTTGTTGATCATGTGCTTGGCCTGTGCGAATGAAGTGTTTATGGCTAAATGGTGAGCTTTAAAAGAGTGCGTTGTGGTCACTCTATCGCCAGAATTGTTGGCTGTTTGTTCAAGACTTCTAGGTTATCTCTTGGTTAAGACTATAGAGATAAGTTAAAGATGACTCTATCTACCAAGTTGACTGCAGTTGCAGCTGCTGCCGGCGCCTTGTTTCCCATCGCGGCTGCAAAGGCTTCAGGCCCATACGAAGCAACATGGGAGTCAACCGACAAACACAACGCCTCACCTGAATGGTTCCGCGACGCCAAATTCGGTGTTTACTGGCACTGGGGTGCTTTCACAACCCCTCAGTACGCTAGCGAGTGGTATCCACGCAACATGTATGAGCCAGGCTCAGACCAACGCAAACACCATACAGAGACTTACGGGCCACCCGAGGAATGGGGCTACTCGAATTTCATCAATGGTGCTGATGATCTCAAGGGAAACTTTGTTCAGTTCAAGCCTGTTCTTAGTTCTAAGGGCGGCGAGTTTGATCCCGAGGCTATCATCAAAGCTGTCAAGGCTTCGGGTGCAAAGTTCGCGGGCCCGGTCGGCGAGCATCATGATGGCTACTCCATGTGGGATAGCAAGGTCAACGAGTGGAACTCGGTCAAACGAGGTCCCAAGCTAGACTTGGTCAAGCTATGGGCTGATCTTGTTCGCAAGAATGGTATGAAGCTTGTGGTCGCTATGCATCAAGCCTACAACTACAACGGCTTCTATGAATGGGCACCAAAGACCAACGACACAAGCTTGAAGAAGTTGCTGGGGCAACTCTCACGCGAGGAATCAGACCAGCTATGGTTTGACAAGCATAGAGAGATGCTAGACCACGTGCAGCCTGACATCATCTGGAACGACTTCTCACTCGACAGTCCTGGCTACTGTGCTGACTTTGATGGCCCATGTGCTGTTGCCGAGAAGAAACGCTTGGAGTTTCTCGCATATTACTTCAATCGCGCCGTTGAGTGGAACAAAGAGGTCGTCACAACTCATAAGCATTTTGACGTGGGATTCCGCGACACGTCCACCGTCAGTGATTATGAGCGTGGCGGCCCAGCTAACATCACACGTCCCTATTGGCTGACTGATGACGCGATCAGTGCTTCAAGCTGGAGCTACACAGTCGGCATCAAGTACTATTCCTCCAAGGCCATGGTCCACTCGCTGCTTGACCGCATCAGCAAGAATGGCAACATGCTGCTCAACATTTCGCCCACTGCAGTCGGTGTTTTGCCAGACGAGCAGCTCAAGGTCTTGCAGGATATCGGAGATTTCCTTGGCCGTTATGGGGAGGCTGTCTTCAGTACTCGCGCTTGGGATATTTATGGCGAAGGACCGAACCAAGTCACTGGTGGGTCTTTCACGGCACCTTTACAGGGCAACAGCAGTGACATTCGATTCACGCGTAACAAAGATGCCAGCGTTCTTTACGCCACGGTTCTTGGCTGGCCCGACGATAAGCAAGTATCTATCGGCAGTCTCGGCTCCGATGCCTTGGTCGATCTCAAGAGCCTGAAGTCTATCGAGCTTCTCGGCGACAAGGCCGGCGAATACGAAAAGGTCTCTGATTGGAAGCAGACCAAGGATGCCCTTGAGATTTCGCTGCCAGCTCAGCCAGCCGAGTCACTCGCTTATGTTCTCAAGTTGACGTTTGATGGTGGAATCCCCGTCCCCCAGCCCAAGATTGGCGCTTCCGTGTTCTCTGCTACTAGTGCGACCGGTCGGGGTGTTAGTCTTGGGCTTGGTGACTTCAACGAAGAATTCTTGACTGAGGCTGGACTGAAGCCTGACGCTATTCGTTTTATCCGTGTTTCTTCTGGGACTAAGCTAACTGTGTATTCTGCGGGCAACTTGTCTGGTGATAGCAAGGAGCTCGATGCAGGCGAACATAAGGTTGAGGAGGGGTCCGTGGGTTCCATCGCGATCTCCAAGGCTTGAATGAAGCTTAGGCGTAACCTGACAGTAGCCAGCTAAGATAATATTTGCATCAGGATTGGCTATTAACTTAAATGTCTTACTTCGCACTAGACTCTGTGATTTGACTGCAGCAATTACATTCAGTGATATAAGGACACCGGATAGGTAGAGCCCCAGATGGACCTCCTAGTCAATCAACCAAGCAAGCGAACAGCGGACAAAAAGAATGTGGAGATAGAATTGATACTTGAAGCAAAAGATAAACCAATCGACGCAGGCCTGATTCGAACAGACGCCTCCGAAGAGAATAGATTTCTAGTCTATCGCATTAGACCACTCTGCCACTGCGCCTTAGCTGATTGGATGACAAGACACGCAACAGACGGGCACTATGATGATGCTGCTAGATTGCCTAGCCGTGACCAATAACAGTAGAGGGCAAACATGAACTGCTTCTCATACCTCAAAGATAAGTCCAAAGAACCAGGGTATATTTCGTAGGTGCGTCGCCTAGTGTGGTTTGGTCACCACCTTTATATCCAGAGGGGCCATTATTCTGAGATAATCACCTGTGCTGTCCGGGTCCCCTAACTTCTTCAGTGTGTCATTGTTGGATAATCGTGAAATTGCAGAAACTTCTGTGCGAAGATCAAGCGAACGACCGACCGCACGGCGAAACTCGTCAAAACTTGTTCTCGATCACATAGTTGACTTCTTCCTGCTTCGCCTGCTTGTCGGGTTTAAGGCCGTTGCATTTCAAGGCTTCTTTGAGTCATTCTACTCTCGCACCTTGTTCGAAACAACGCGCATGCCGGAGTCCCGCTCTCAACAGGCTGCATATGAGTGACCCAAGGACGGGCTGCTAGGTCAAGACACATGTTTTGGTAGGCTAATAGATACCAAGTCCTATTGGACACCTACTTGGTTTATAGAGGATCTCTTGCTGTGCTTGACGTTCTGATCCGTTCGTAGACTTTGACCATGTCCACATCTCCTCCTTCTGCGAATGGGTCCGAAAAAATACAGCGTAGACCAATCCAGCACGGTCAGAAAAGCTAGAAGTGGTATTATTCGTGCCAGTGGTGTTTGATACTGAGCAGAGTAACAAGTTCAACCACACAAGAAAAGAATGTCTAGAAACATGGTAAAGAATAGAGTTGCCAGTTTGAGTTTCTTGTGTGATAGTAAGAAGATTTTTGAATCATAGCAACTCTTGGTAAATATTAGGGCCTTGCCTTGGTTCGTCTGGCATGGTCTGAAGTCAGTTTAAGATGAGCCGTGATGCCTTGGTAGTTGTGAACGTAATAAGCGAAATGGATGGTATAGGCTACCAGCTAATCTCGCACCAAGAGTGATCATTATTTATGCTCTCCTATGCCAAAAGACTGCAATTCGTCATCGGGCACTTGTCGGCTAAAAGATTAGAAGACACGCGACTAAGGTTGGTTACTAAAGTTTGGGTACCAGTCACCGCATCATACAGGTATGCTCTGCCAAACCCGACATGGGGGTCTGGACGAGTCTTCTAAAAGGAGCTGCGTGCACTAAGCGAGCTTTATCATTATCTTCCAACCACTTTTATTTAGTAATCATATTAGGGTAGATGTCTTGATAATAAGAGTTAGTTCAAGAGAGGTTTTATTTCTTCTATTATGAAATTGGCCTAGTTAACTATACGGCCTGCTCTCTATCTGTATTACTTGTGGTTGCATACATTCGACAGAAGCGGCCCAGGACTAAGACTACTACTCCCCCTTAACATGGCTGTGCGGACTGAAGACACCCCCTCAACGGCCGTAGCCCGTCTCGCTTCTTGCGAAGACAGCATTGCCGTCCAGTGACAGATCCCACCATCGTGCAGTAATTTACGGACCAAGTTGCCCCCAAAGACGTTCCTGAGAGCAGTGTCTGTGGCTTTGCATTGCTCCTGATTGTCGGTTCGCATTGGCTTGATGATCCTTCGCTTCCTCGATACAGATGTATCTGACTTTCTGAGAAGATACTGTTCCAGAGGAATTACATATTTGACGCCGTCGATCTTTGCCGCGAGCGGTACCTGGTCACTTGTTGTATTGGCTTTCCAGAGGCCGACTCCAAGAGGTCCAAGTTCCTGAGGTTGCAATTCATCTTGGAAGATGTCTTTCAGTGAAGCATGGATGGCTAGGCACTGATCTCTGTCTCTGCGATTTGTCGGACGAACAACGTAAACCGTTCTGTTTGAAACATCTTCAGGTACTATCTCGCAGTCTGTGTCGTCTTCTAAGATTGTTTCTTCGATTGGCGTTATTCGTACAATATCGGGATGGCTTGCGATCTTTTCTGCCTGTTTAGGCGTCGCTTCGATGATGTTGGACTTCAAATCGCAAGTGGCATCTTCCCAAGGGGGAAAGCTGGTGCACTGGATAGTATGTCTGATAAACTCTACAGCCGCGATATCTCTAAGGTCCTTCCTAACGAAGACAAGGAAGAGATGCTTGTCATCAGCGAGTAAATCGCTAATTGGCCAGTCTTTACAATCTCTAATTTACCCGTATTTGTTAGCCTCAATCACGATATAGGCTCTAATAAAATGGAGTCGGGTCTGAACGAGGACAAAATAATGCGACTTCTGCAAATCCGAGCGCAGTCCACCTCTGGGGTGACTCATCTCTTTCCGAAAAGATCCTGCAGGATCCAGTGCAGCAAATACAAGTAACGCTGAGAACTTACTCAAACTCTTGTTCTGACATGATCGTAAAGGAGAATCACAGTGCTCGAGGTAATTTGGTCTGCCACTGTTGGTCGTCTTTCCGTAAAGTTCGTTGACCTGGAGGTCCGCGATGATGTAGAGTGAGGAAGTGAGACGAAATGTTTTCGATGGGGAAAGACAATCAGAACCCCCTCGTCACGAGTCCCGTGTAGCCCCTCAAGTAGGCTTCTATCTAAGGTTTCCAGAGGAGAAGCATGTGGCCCTCCGTGAACTTAGATTAGGACCGCAAATCAAGAGCGACGCCGTATGTCATGTGTTGCGGCTTCAAAAGCCACGGAAAGCAAGTTAATAACATCCAAACAGTAGTCATTGGTCGCAATTCATGGATTGTATGTCATATATGTATTCGAGGCTTGAGGATAACAAAATGGTTGCCGGATCTTGATTAAAGCTGTTTGATGGACGAAATACAGGATTCTCCAGAGGGACAAATAAGCCTCGGAAAGGAGACCTAAACCGTGATACTTCAAGAACGAGGGAATCAAGGAGAAAACGCTCTCTGTTTTAGGCCACGTCCTCACAGGCATAAGATGGAAAGCCCGACGTAACTCCAATTCGATTACGGGATGGCAATATGTATTTATATCTCTTTTTCATAGAAGTACCTCCATTTATTTACTGCCCGTGAGTATCGTCCGATTGTCAAATTTTGAGACATGCCATGCGCTCCACGCCACCTAGTCAACTGAGGCTTCAGGCTTCAGTGGCTTTGGCTCGGTCATGTGACAGACGACAGTCAGTCTCGCATAATTATTACCCGAAATACAAGGCCATCATGAGTCCATAACCCCATGACGAAAGATTCCAGTCAGAGGCATTGGTTCACAGCATTTACATGACGTGGACGCATCGGGATATCGGGGTATCTGGGCCCGACCAAAAACCCGATCATCAAACGAAACTTTCCTAGCCAATGAGAGACGAGTGAACAAACCAGGTCGTATTCTTCACCTGGATGGCTGATTTCATTGAAATACCTGCCGTGCCTAGTAACGATAGGGAAGGTCAGAAGTCCCGTTATTCATGTCCCTGGTGATATCAAGGCCAAGCTTGCTCCCCACAATCTCGGGAGAATTGACGACGCGGGGCTCGAACGCGGGGTTGTAACCTCTCCAATTGAAAAACAGCGGCTGTGAACAATATCTTGGCGAACAAGGGGCCTCAACACCGATTCAGTTCCAGTCCCAGCGAGTTCGCCAAGAACATACAGGTGAACACCTGGGATACGATCCTGTGAGAGTCAAAATCGGTAAGATCTGCAATGTTCATATATAGCATGCCTTCAAGTCCCGTTCCTTTCGCTGGATTATCCTTACGTCTCAATTTGGACCATTTCACTCACAATGCATCTGTATAGGATTGCACTCGCATTTACAGGCCTGATGTCGGCCGTTTCAGCCATCACGGTCAAGTCCACTAAACAGTGGACAATTGGTACCGATGTTCAAGGCTCCGAACGGCTCAATGGCGTGAGCTATCAAGAGGATGCTCTCATTACATACGGAGACTACCAATATGTCACCTTCTATGAAACTGCCCCGGCGGGATATCTCAACCATTTCGTCAAAGTGGGACGCAGAAAGGTTTCGCCTAGTGTCAGTGACTGGGAGTTTCTTACACTTGATGACTATACCCAGAAGACGATGGACGGCCACAACATGATCTCTATGGGTATTTCTGGGGATGGAAAGATTCACCTTAGCTTTGATCATCACGTAAGTTGAAACCAAGACTGACGATCCTCTCTGACTCGTAAAGGATGTACCGATCAATTACCGCATCTCGAAAAACGGTATCGCAAAAGATGTTCCCTCGCAATGGACCTCAGATCTCTTCGGTCCTGTTGTGCATGAGCTTGTTGGGTCTCAAGGACCTTACTCGCCACTGACGTATCCGCGATTCGAGCCTCTGAGTAACGGCGACCTTCTACTAGAATTCAGGATCGGACAGTGAGTATTGTGATTGTATGATCGACCGCGAACTGACAGTTGTAGATCTGGATCAGGCGATAGCTACATCCATCGCTACAGCGCTTCCACTAGCAAATGGCAGGCCTATGGAATGTACATCCAAGGTGACGACAACAATGCGTACATCAACGGACTAGACTACCTGGATGGAAAGTTGTATACTTCGTGGACCGTCAGAGAAACGCCTAATGCTGACACCAATCATGGTATTTATTTTTCCTTCTCGAATGACGATGGTAAGACATGGTTCAACACAAATGGTACCAAGCTGGTGAAGCCTATTTCAACATCTGATAACAGCACTTTGATCTGGGATGTTCCTCAAAATAGTCGTATGGTCAACCAAGAGGGACAGCTCATCGACACCAAGGGCAGGTTCCATATCCTGATGAGAGACCTGCTGTCCGGCGAGCATCAGTACCAGCATTATCTCCGAAAGACGGACGGTAAGTTTATCGATCTCCCTTCAATCAACTTCGCTAAAACTTTACAAGGAACATGGACCAAGAATGCCATCAACCCCGCTGGTCTCAACGGGCCTGACCTGTACGACCCCAGAGGTAAACTTGCGGGCGACGTGAGCGGAGAGTACTTATTTGGTATTCTCCCGGATCCCGTGAAGCTATCCACTGGTATTTACGTCGCTACTGCATCCAAGGACTTCAAGGACTGGAAGAGTCTGGCTGAGATCCCGAATACTTCGACCGAACCCCTCTTTGATAAGACAAGACTTCATGAATCGGGAATTTTGAGCGTATTTGTGAGACAAGCGGGAGGCTTTCCTGATCGCAAGCTGCAAGTATGGGATTTCGAGCTTGACCTATAGTCATATATGAGCCAGCTGGTTTCTCTGCCTTTTGTTTCATTTCACTAGATTATATCCTTGAATCTTGTTCCTGCATTCATCTGTCTCATCTCCGTGGCCGAATGCGTCACTGTTCTTCCGTGAAGTATTACCTTTAATGCCAAAAACTTAAGACCAACTTCTTTCATATGCAGACTTCATTGTTATCTCTTTGTTGGTGAGCTATTGGCGACTGGCAGGATAAACTCATTGTTGCCTCGGGTCTTATGTCAGATGCCGGAATACCCCGCTCCGAGCGGATCCGTCACCGGTCATGACCAGATCAAACCACGTCTCATATATAAACAAGAATTTAGCGGCAGTATTCATCTCTTGCATTTCCTATGAGACGAACTCTATTCAGAATGCAGGCACTAATTCAGAAACATATGGCAAATGCCATCGCCCTGAGGAAACCAGCCTCTTCGCTTGCGTGGCGACCAGACAAGCCCTGGAAGCAGCCTTTCTACAGGTGGAACGGCAATGAATGGCAGCCACTTCAAGCATCCGAGCCCTCACCAAACCGACCCCAAGCCACCAGGTTAGCTATTTACAGTTGGAACATCGATTTCATGCTCCCTCATGGCGATAGCCGAATGAACTCGGCGCTGAAACATCTTGAAGAGCTGAGTCGCCAGCATCGATCTGATGACAAGACAGCGGTTGTCATCAACATCCAAGAATGCGTGCCATCTGATTTAGATCTCATCGGCGAAAAGAATTGGATTCGGGATGGCTTCTACCGGACAGACATTGATACTGAGAATTGGGCTTCGGGCGCTTATGGTACAACGACGCTGGTCGACCGCCGACTCGATGTCCTGTCCTGCTTTCGGGTCCATTACTCAGCGACTCAGATGGAGCGCGACGCCCTCTTCGTTGACGTGAAAGCATCTGGTCAGAAGCTTCGACTTTGCAACACTCACCTCGAATCACTTGCATTGGAGCCACCTCGCCGCCCGGCACAAATGCAGGTCATCGCCTCACAAATGCACGCCGATGATGTCTCTGGCGCGGTTGTAACAGGTGACTTCAACGCCATCCAGCCATTCGACAGAACTCTCCACACAGATAACAAGCTTGAAGACGCATACCTCAAACTCGGGGGCACAGAAGGCGATGGTAGGGATGATAACGAAGGGTATACATGGGGACAGCAGGCTCTACCGCAACTGCGACAGCAATTTGGCTGCTCACGGATGGATAAGGTGTTTTTCTGTGGTGATGGACTTAAGCTGTTGGAGTTCGAGAGGTTTGGTGCTGATGTTGAGCCGGATGAGTCGGAGGAGGATGTTCGGAAGGATTTGGTGTCGCTTGGCTTTGAGAAGCCTTGGATCACTGATCATCTTGGTGTCAAGGCAGTTTTTGAGATCAAGTATTGAGCGAACACTGTAGTTATCTCGTCCGTGCCACCACAATTAGACAGGAAAGAACAGGCGGACCGAGCATCCAATGCCCGAGTCACGATCAAAGATTCAGACATAACGTGGACAATCGTTTGACATTCGTCAGCATCTTCGCGATGGAGATCCTTGAGAGGGCAGGAGGGTCACACCTCTCAGGCACAGTCGTTGTAGTGGTGGCACTCTCCACCAGAGATCCTACAGAGCTAGCTTGGCCAGGTTTAGCGGATGCCCTCACTGTCAGCACTTGTCACGGATTAGTCCAAGCACTACAGTCCGTTCCATGCCAACCAGCCAGTTAGAAAGAGCTTATACCGATATCTTACCCTGTCGTATTCGTACGTTGCCAGTCTCCTGGAGCTATAAAGTCTGAGGTTAATGCGATCGACCAAGCTCTCTTTTCACTAGTGAAATCTCGACATTGACTCTTGATCGCCATGGCAAATCCAGTCCCGGAGTTCTTATCGCGGCCGGCCATTGCTGCGCCGCTCTTTCTCTTGACGTCGTACGTCGTATATCAGCTTTTTCTGAAGCCCTCCAACTTGCCTGACCTACCAATCATCGGTGCACGCAAAGGCGACTGGTTTCCTATTTTACAAGCCAAGATTCGCAATTCGCTCAATGTCAAGGCCGCGCTCCACTCGGCGTACATCCAGTACAGGAATCAAGCCGCCATTTTCCCTTTGATTGACGGTGGAAACATCATCTATCTTCCACGATCAGATACAAAGTTCGCCAGCGAGCAGCCCACCAATATGCTTAGCATGCACGAATCGGCACAGCAAGATTTACAGACGGACTACACTACCATGGACCCTTCCCTCACGCATGATCCTATTCATCTGGAACTGGTCACCACCACGCTTACCAAGGAGGTCGGAAATCTCATCCCAGATCTCGCAGAAGAGATCGAGCACTGTGTGAGCAAGCAGTTGGGCAACAGCACGGACTGGACTGAAATCTGCGTGATGGAATCAGCGCAAAACATGCTCAGTGGTATCACCAACCGAGCATTCCTTGGTCTTCCACTTTGTCGAAATGAAGAGATGCTGAAGCTGGGTATTGCTTTCGCCCAGGATATTCCACTTTCATCAATGATGATGAAGTTATTCCCAAGCTTCGTTAAACCGCTAGTTGCACCTCTCATAACCCGATCCAACAGGATTCACACGCGCGAGTTTGAGAAAATCCTTGAGCCGGAGATCAAGGCTCGTTTGGCGGAGTACGATTTGCACGATGAACACACCAAGGCCAATCACAACGATTACTTGCAGTGGTTGATTGAACAGGCCAAGGAAATCGGCAACCCGAAGAACTGGCAGGTCAGCGCGCTGTCTCAACGTGTTCTGCTACTAAACTTTGCGTCCATTCACACGACGACGTTTGCAGTTACTCATGCTCTTCTTGACATTGCTGCATCATCTCCCGACCTTATTCTTGAACTTCGCGACGAAGTCGAGAGCGTGCTTAAACTGCATGATGGCAAGTGGAACAAACGCGCCGTCGCGCAGCTCGAAAAGCTCGACTCGGCAATTCGCGAAAGCCAGCGCAAGAACTCCATCGTCTCAATTGGAGTTTCTCGTACAGTTGTAGCAGAAAAAGGCGTGACTTTTCCATCGGGAACGCATGTCCCCAAAGGTCTAAGAATAGCTGTCCCAGGATACTCGGTGCTGCAGGACAGTGAGATCTACCCTGAACCAAAGACTTACAAACCACTTCGATTCTACGATGCGCGACAAAAAGAGGCAGATGAGTACGTAAAGAATGCGCGCAATGCTTTGCCGACTGCGACGCAGGACTTCTTGGCGTGGGGACTCGGTCGGAATGCGTGTCCGGGGAGGTTCTTTGCGAGCAACGAGATCAAGATGCTGCTCGCTTACATGTTACTCAACTACGATATTGATCACTTGACTGAGCGACCGCGAAATACATGGATCGCACAGAACAGGATACCTCCCATGAAAGCGACGCTGAGAATTAGGAGGAGGACTCGATCTTAAGTGGCCATCAATAACGTAGTACTGTAAATGCAGAATGCGAACACGAGAAGGATTCGCTTGTTGATAAGGAACGATAACGTTCACGTGATACCGTGTTGTTTTCCCGACACGTCCGGGTATAAAGTCCTTTCCCTCTTGTTGACGCGTCTTATGGTGATTTAGCACTCGAGGGGACAGAAGAAAACCCAGGGCCTTGACCCTAAGCCATAAAACCATTTAGGTGAATCTAGTCTAAGCTTAGGGGCCTCTTTGCTAAGTTTAGATAGGCATCCTCCTCCTTTCAAATCTTGCGTTTTGTTCCCAAGGTGCACTCTCAGGTATTTTCCCAACATGGATTCGGATTCCAGCGATAACCCATACCTCTGGCAAGGGTCCCCCCGTGGCATATGGGAGCGAAAAATCGACGAATGCGAAAGCTTTTACTGGCTTTACACTAAAGAAGGTCACGGCTGCTATCCCATCACTGCTTGCGCATCCTTCCAACTCAAGCTCTCTCCCAACGATACCCATGGCCACGATATCGAGGCTTTGAAGAATTCTTGGGTGTTTCTACGACACAAACACCCGACATTGGGCTCCCATATCGAACGAGATGACGAGACCGGCACGTCCAAAAGGATCTACGAGCCCTTTAAGGATAACGAGGATGTTGATACTTGGTTGAGCTCGACTTTCAACATCATAAGCACCGAGAAAAGCGCGCTTGAGTGGTTCAACAATGATGCTCCCATATTTACTGTTCCAACCGTCTACATCGTCCAGTCCAATAAGGATACCAGCCACCAGACCCTGTTCTTGCGATGCCCGCACGATATTACCGATGGCGTTGGTATTCTACAGCTTCTCAATCAGCTATTTACTCATGCTAGCCAATTTTATACACGGCCAGCAAAGTATTCCTACCCGTTACCCGACGATGACCTCGGTGCAAGGCTGTCGCCGTGCCTTCGTGTCGCGGCCGCTATTCCTGACCCCTTATCCGAGGCACAAGTTCAGCGTTTCAATGAAATCTCTGTCAAGAACGGGGAGATGTACAATCATCCAGGTCTGATGGGCTTGCCTCCAACCTCTTCTCCAGGGAACAAAGCCGAATTCAGGACTAAGCGCATCGCTGTATCGGTCCCCAAAGGCATATCGGCAGATATGCTGGCTTATTGTAAGACGCTTGGCTCTGGAGTCAGTTTGACTCATGTATTCGTCTCGGCTCTCGCAATGGCCCTTGCTGAGTTCCAGCCTCGCAAGCAGGAAGCCTATTCTGTTCGATATGTCGATCGGCCAATGCTCAACATCCGGCCGTTCTGCAAAGAACCATACAGCAGCCCTGATCATGCGGGCGCAGCGTATCACGCCGTCTGTGCACATGCTTTGGGCATTGACTTGGAAGTTCCTGGGTTGGCGGTTGGGAAAGACGTTGCATCAAAGACCTTGTCTCAAATAGCTACAAAAGTCTCGAACTTCTACAACAAGCACAAACTCAACGTATCGGAGGATATCCACGAACAGGTTCTCTTCGCTCCTCTGACATTCAGAGCCCAGTTCCCACCGCCCGGGGTAGATCCTTGGTGTACCTCCGATCCACCATTCTGTCCAGTTTCTCTCTCCTCACTCGGCAACCTAAGCTCTGTCGTGGCTACATCTAACGAAATGGTCGAGCTCACAAATGTCTGGGTCGCCAGTCAATCGATCATTGCTGGTGTTGCAATCTTTCTTGGCAGTTGGGATGGTGAGATTGAACTCTCTAGTGTTTTCAATTCTCAATTCCATAGTGAGGAGTATATGAAAATGTTCTTGGAGTGTATTTTGAACCGTGTATATGAGTTCTGCGCGTAAATCGCTGCAGACTAATAGGAAAGTTTAGATAATATTAGGGTACCTCGGGGTAGTCTATGATAAACTGAGTATACTGGCCTTTCGAACTCGATATGGCGCAAGCGCCGTAAGGTTCTGATGCCCTATGTGAAGTCTGAGACGTGAGGGCTATGGGTCGAACAGGCACAGCTCGGGTTGGGCAGCAGAAAGGTCATGAAAGGACCAAAGTTGACGGTCGGAACGGTTTTGGGATCGGCTGAAATGATCGAGAGCCTCGACAGGGAATGACCAAAATCCTATTGCGATTTCGACTCCTCCATTGAGCTGCCCTGTGGCCTCCTCGAGATGCAACAACCTTTGTGGTTGGCAGGGATATCTCCGTTCGCGAAGCTGCTGTTCCGGTCCTGCGCCTTGACACTCCAAATGCGTAACAGTGCCAGATTCATCACCAGTCGGCAATTTGCTTCGATGGGCTGTGTAAGCAATTTTGCAGACACATGGCGTTGTCACTCCCAATCTCTCTACCATTTCCATCCATTCTTTGTATGACTGTCCGAGAAAGCGGCTGGCAATGTCGAAAAAGATATTCTCAAATACTTCGTGCCCGATGAGTCGTGGATCCTGCTGACGTGAGAAGTCGCCAGTAGCCCCTGCAACAGGAAGCGAACAGCAATAGCTCAATAAGCCCTGATTTGGAGTGGGACATTCGTCGAATATTTTGTCGACATTAGCATAGTGTATAAATGTGACACTTTGAAGCCGAGCCACGACTTGCCGCAGCAGTTCTTCTGAAGGGGCATGACGAGGAAGTTCACGAAACTTCCTTCGAAAACTGTATGAATCTAAGAAGGCTACGTGACGTAACCCTACTTTACGCGGGTCATGATCCCAAACATCATTCGCAAAGTTCGCAAACAGGGTCACGCCATCAATCTCCAAGGTATCCAGCTCAGGATTAAGGACAAATGTCCCTGGTACGAGAACCTGGTCTCCTCTGGGAATTTTGGCACCGTATGGCCGAGCGCGGATCAAGTCCATCCCTTGCGGATTGTGCTCGGTGTTCTGACCACACATCTCAAGTGAATCTATGGCCGAGGGAGACTTCTTGACGTAGAGACTAGGAAGGGCCACGCGATAAAATCGTTGGGCGCTCGTACGAGATTCGACACTTGTACTGAACAAGGCGCTTCGCTTTGGCGGATGGTGTAAAAGAATCCAATATGGCTCTTTGAGTCTCCAGGATTTGAAAGGTGTTACATTGCAATACATTTTGCCAGTCCTCTTGTTCCTGGTGCAAAGTTCAACTTCAATGTATCGCTCGCACGTTAGGCTTAGGTCCCAAATCATAAGTCGTAGCTCTGTAGGAAGTCTAGGAAACAAATGAAATATCGAATCTGAATTGGGAAACTTTTGATTGAGGAGACTCACGAGTTCGCCGAATGGCTTGACCTTTGAGGATTGGTTGGAATCGTCCATGGTGAGGTAAAGTGTTTTTAAGGGAAGAAATTCTGAAGTCGAACCTGTTGGGCGGAATGCTATTCTTATACCACTGAGTCTTGGTATCATTACAAAAGTAGCGTGTTATCATTCATTCATTGTGGTCGCAGCCTGAAGCTTAACCTTATAGTGCCAAACTCAGTTGGTGAGTCGATGTTAAGCTTTGGAGTCAGAGTTTGTGAATCTAAGTTAACAAATGATAAACTAATATTTTCCAGCAATTAGAGCTGTCAATTTACGAATAATTAAAGTCGACATGTTAATTACACTTATTCTTGCATATCTAAATCTGCTGCCGAATGCTCGGTTTCAAGCGTTTAGTCTAAGGTGACGAGGTCGTCTGGGACATTCCAGGCGCCATCAGACAAAAGTGCCAGCTTCGTCATTACCAAAGCTAAAGGACATGGCCAATGAGCATTTAGACAGTAATAATTGATAATAACATATCCTCATTCTTATTCCTGACTAGTGATCTCAAGCCACGCATGAGCTAAGAAAATCCTCCTGCCATGTTGAGCTATACCAGGCGCGCTGATCACCTACTGATTGGCTGCTGACATTGCTCCACTAACCTCATTCTCAAAGCGATCGCATTCCCTCAACCGAGTATACGATCGCTTTCAGCGACATGTGATATCAGTTACTCGGCAATGTGTTGTTGCTACATGGGGCAGAAGAGGGGAAGTTGTTCACGTCGTAGATATAAGACCATGCTTAACTGCATTTTGATCAGTCAACACAGAGTTCACATCCGCTAAAACATAAAGGACACCATGAAGACATATGCAATCTCAGTTCTCTATACTCTTGCAAGTCTTTTAGCCTTCTCAGTGGCCAGCTTCGATGGTAACATCAACTATGGAAGCCCCTCGCCTCGGCATACTCAGTTCGGCATCGATCTCGAGCAAGTCCAGCGCCGTTCCTGGAAGCGTGGAAATATCGCATTCAAACCAGAGGAGCTGAACTTTACTCATGGCGTTGCGTCCGGCGATCCATGGCCTCATAGCGTTATACTGTGGACTCGAATTGCTCCAACCAATGTGTCTTCCGCTGACACCGCGCCTATCGATGGGACCGAACCGCTTTACAGCCACGAGACAAAAAAGTTCATAGAGGCCGATCCCAATCCTATCTGCTTACACTGGAAAGTCTTTCCGGTTGGGAAGACGGACTCGAAGTCAGTCGTTAGTAGTGGAAAGGCTTATACTACAGCGGACATTGACTATACAGTTAAGGTATGTTTCGATACAAACGTTAAGTGCCAGGACTAAACAACAGCAGGTCGAAGCCAAAGGATTGAGGCCGTTGACGACATATAACTACCAGTTCACTGTCTGCAACTCAAAAATCTTAAGCCCACTCGGAAGAACTAAGACTGCACCTCGGCCTGACGATGATGTATCGGAGATCAACCTAGCAGTCTTCTCATGCAGCGCATATTGTGAGTGCTGAGACCCTCGTGTGCCCACTATCACTGATCAGTCAAAGTTCCAGGATATTTTAGCGTCTATGGCAATGCTGCCCGAAAGGATAAACACGACTGGGTTGTTCATCTTGGTGATTATATCTACGAATATGGCACCTATACACTGTTTAAAGAGCGAGGCTCAATTCCGCAGCACCCGACATACTCGCTATATGACTATCGTGCACGTCATGGACAGGTATGAACCCATGCAATTGTTGCCATCCAGATAGGCTGTAACTCTGTATAGCACCGTACTGATCCTGACTTGCAACTGTTGGCTCAAAACTCAGCTTGGATCACCACCTGGGATGACCATGGTAAGGCTTCTCATACCGTACAAGAACATCCAACACTAATCTGGCCCAGAGCTCGCCGATAATGCTTACAGAGATGGATATGTCGACTTCTTCGACAAGCCCAATACCTTCAAAGGAGAAGGTCCGAAGGTAGCCACTGATGCTCGCAAAGCCAATGCTGTTCGAGCGTACTTCGAGTGGATGCCAATAAGACAGACTGACATGGATGACGGCCTCCGTGTATGGAGGTCTTTCCAGTTGGGCAAGCTGATGGACCTAGTGATGCTGGACACAAGACTGTATGACCGGAGTAAAGGAGTCGACTGTAAGTACTTTCAACTGCCGAATGTTCTTGGTTCTAACTACGAGCAGACGTCAACGAGAAGTACATCGAGAAGATCAGCGACGATCCGAGTAGAACTCTGATGGGAGGTCGACAGGAGAATTGGTTCTACCGCTCCTTATCCGAATCCAACGATCGGAACGCAACCTGGCGAGTGATCGGGAACCAGATCGTATTCTCTCACATCAAAGGGGATGCGGCTGGAGGAGGAGATACCTGGGATGTACGATTACCATATCATCCGTAAATCAGACGAGCCTAGATGCTAACTTCAAATAGGGCTATATCGCGAACAGAAACAGAACACTCAATCATCTATATAAGAACAAGATTGACAACAACATCTTCTTATCAGGAGATAGTCATATGAACTGGGTACATCATCACGTCAGTCATATCCTCGCAACACTGCTGACTCTTTTAGGTTTCCGACCTAGCGTGGCTGGGCACTAAGGAGTACGACCCCAAGACAGGAAAAGGTGCCATAGGGGCCGAGTTCGCGGGCACCGCCGTCAGTTCGTGGGGTACATCAGGCCTCAAATCCATTGAGCCTGACGCAGGAAAGCTCTCTCGGAAAGCCATCGCTGAGAACAAAGAGCTGCTCTGGCAGGAAGGATACTACCGTGGCTATTTTCACTTGTCAGTCACTCCGAATAATGTGTCCGCTCAATTCTTTGGTAAGTCAATCAATCATCATGAAGGCTGTGCATAAACCTAATAGGACGGCAGGCTCACCATCTATTGCGACTCATAACGGTTGGGAGATCCCATTAGCGAATTTCACGGTTTTGGCTGGGGATAATCACATCCATCGACCGAAGGATGGCATCCAGGCTGAGTCTGGAGCCCTCAAGTCTGGAGAGATCAAGCACACGAACTTGACACTGAATACAGAAACCGGAATTTGGAAGGTTCAAGGCTTTGACAAAATGTACCTTAACCCAGAGCCTAGTTTCCTTGGCTCATCCTAAGTGACATGCCAATAGGCTTCATAGAATGTGAGCTAGTGTTGAAGTTTGGCAACAGAGATACTGCAGATGATTCAAAGGGTCACACTATAATTGTCCCTAGTTGAATTGTAGATCTTCGTTGTAGGGTTATGTTAAATTAAAATAAACTTAGGAAAGATTCCCCTAAGCTTAGGCTAAACTTACCTAATATTTTCATCGCTTAGGGTCAAGATTCTGAGTTTTCTTTCCTCCCTGGATTGCCTAACGTTAGCACGAATGTGGCTTTTCAACCCTGTAAATGGACCTATTAGAAGCAAGTGGCGAGGTCGTGGGCGCTTATGAGCTGACCATGCAAATCGGTTGCAGAGCCTCGTCGAGTTCTAATTCTCGTCACCTTGACAATGGCCATTGTAGTCCTCTTGAAATTGTGCACCAAATACCCGGAACACTCAAACTGGACACTGTAATCATTATGCTGTCAAAATGGTGAGAACAGAGACTCTTCTCAGCGAGTACATCAATTTCAGCGATCAGAATGCTGGCTTGAGCGATGCAGAACTCACCAACAAAGAGCTCATGTTCTACGGCGCCGCCGCAGTCAGCCATCTCTGCAATGAACAAGAGCAAGGTATCAGCATTGATGAGAACCTTCATCAAAGTGAGCGATTCCGTTTGATCCGAGAAGTGGACATTATCTCGTCAATTTACTCAATTGCGCCGATAAGCAAGAAAGCGGGGATCAAGTCAACGCCACCCGTCATTGCATGGTCTAATCGCCTTCAGACTGTCTTTCTGGGCTTCTGCTGCACCCGCGACATGAACGATGTCCGGTCTGATTTGGATGTGCGAATGGCAACGTCTGATGATATCGGGTCGCGCTTCCATAAGGGCTTCTGGCATAGGAGCGAGGAGTTTGTGCCGCTTGTTGAGTGGCTCATGAAAAGGCATAAGCTGGTTGTTTGCGGCCACAGTTTTGGGTCAGTGAAAATCTTCATCCCTTGTCATATTTTAGACTAACTTTGATCTCAGAGGCGCCTTAGCGACTATTTCGTCTTACCTAGCAATGGTCAGCCATGATCCCGTCTCCAACGCCTGGGAAGAAAGACCAGGCGGCATATCCATCATCACGTTTGGAGCACCTTCGTGTATGGTTGCTGAGCCCCGAGGAACAACGGCGTCCCTCCAAATGAATTTGAGCAGCAATTTTCACCACGTTATCAACCCTCACGACTACGTCCCCTTTGCCCTGAACGATAGTTCGAGGAGATTTCGGCAAGGATTTGACGCTTTGAGAACGCCTTTAGGAAACATCTCCCCCACCATCCAAATGCTATGGCCTATTCTTGAGTACTTCTTAGACCTCTTGTTGCAACATACAGGCAAGTTCTGTCACTTTGGCTGCATGTATTCTATCGCCGCGGAAGTACCAGGCTTCCAGAATTGTGTCCAGACTTTGCGAGTCAACGACGTTCCTCAGATACCCAGTGCTGGCCTGGTCGACCAGTACCACAAGATGTCGCACTACTTCCATTGTGTAAAAAACTCCGTCGGCGCGCGACTTCTCCAGGAGGCCTCATCAAACGTCATCCATGAGATTCAATCAGACGTTTCATCGATGATACTTCCGATGCCTAGAGCGGTGATCAACTGCTCTTGCGTGGTTCATAGCGACCACTTGATCGTGTCACTCGACGTTGATACGCCTGTAATGCAATATTTATTGAAAGAAGCAACCTTCAGGAAGGACTCGAGGGAAATTCCTCTCACCATTCTTGGATTTCCTACCAAGTCTGATCACTACCAAGTCGTTACCCCAACTCTATGCTCTCTTAGACCTCTCAACTGACCTCTTCTAGACATCCATTAAACTAGAGTATCGCATCAAGGACAATGATCCATTTGAAGATATCGGAAAGGCTTCAATCGCCATCCAAAAGGGCATCATCCTTCATGACATTTTCGGGCGATCTACAAACGTCGATGTTGACACGGTAAGATCTATGAGTCTGGACAGGGCCAGTCTACCAGCGACATTCGAAAGCATCCGACTAGCAATGATACGTGCACTTGTTGCACAGATGTCAAAGGTCCAGGCCCTCAGAACTGACAATACCTCTCGTGATGCTCATCCCCCAGAAGAGATCAAGGCGATTGATGACAAGCTTAAACCTGTTGTGAACTGTATCGACAGGCTGGTCAGCGATGCCAGTCCCCATCTCGTCGTTAGTCGTCTGGGGCATGCCTTTACTATTCTGAAAGTCCTTTGGCCCAAAGACTTTGAGATCGAATCAGACTTTCATGCTGCTATGCCTGGAGCGTATGGAGATGAGGAGTCTGACACTGGCCTTCTCCATGACATCCCTCCTGATTGCCCTAAAGCACTCAGAAAGCTTATTACAGACATGTTCCTGAGTCAGAACGCCCCAGGTATTACCCGAGCTCAACTTTCTGTCAAGAGCTGGGAGGCTGCCAAGAGACCAACATTGGCCAAGCAATTCAAGAGATTACCGACCTTTGCTGGAGCCCTCGAGACATTCAGCCATGATCTATATCATCGCTCTACGGACCCCTCAAGACGTACAGAGCAAGCAGTCTCTCAGTTCCAAGACGTTATGGGTGTCATACAGTTCTGTCATCTTGTTATCATCACTCAACTCGACGCTCCGTACGAATGGTACTGCAAGTCTACTGAGGGCCATCAAATCACCTCAGCTGCTTTGGGTGCCTTGCCATCCTACTTTTCTGGAACGTCTTTGTTCTCCAGGGCTTTGGCTTCATCATTCATGGAGAGTCTTGGTGTAGGAGCCATTTCCGCCGCTGGCTTAGGTGTTACCGGTGGTATAGCAGTGTTGTTTGCAAGCACTGCTGTCATCAATCATTTCCTCAATAGACACAAAGAATATCTCAACCTAACCTTTCCTGGTGCTCTGTCCACTACCTTACAGGCACTTGACCTACCAATTGCCGAGTCTGATGATATAGTGGAGAAAACACTACTTGATCGTGTGAAGCAGGATATCGCAGGTTGTCGTGCCTCGGAGACTTTGGAGAAGTGGAGGGTAAAGCTTGAGGAGGGCTTGAAAGACTATCCTGGGGCAAAGGCTAACCAATGGTGCATCACACCTACCTTCTTCTGGCCTAGATGGCTCTTCAGTGTTGCCCAAGTCGCCCAGCTCCGCATACAGCTATCGGACAAGATCTGCATCGGAGTACAGGGCTCCACGGAAGCTGGCAAGAGTCAAATGCTCACAGTACTGACTGGTGCATCGGAGGACTACTTCAAGCCCGGATCCAGCAGCCTTTGTAGGACTTTGGGGATCCAGTCGTACGACTCCAGTAACCTTGGTGCCATCTTCCTTGACAGCCCTGGTTTCGACGACCAAAAGCCAGAGATCAAGTACATGGCTGATGTGTTCCAAGAGCTATTCGCGATTGTGATCATCGTCATTCCAATGGAGCGAACACGATCTGAGGCAACCGAAAGCGCTTTGCGTATAGCTATCAAGCTACTCCGTGATCAAGAGGATAAGCGGCCGCTACGAATACTACTGAGTCAGGCCGATGGTCTGGACCATCATCGCAACAACAAGCAGGTCTTTAGAGACACGCTACGTGATGTGAAGGAACAGTTCATGTTCAGATTTAGACAGGAATTAGGCGAAGACTTTACCACGTTCAGGCAGCAACCGTTTCACGATGGGATTGTTTGCAAATCGGAGAGGCTTGAGGATATTATCAAGCCATTCTCGACGCATGCACAGATGAGTTTAGATGGGATTACTGCATTGGCAGATTGTCCTCCTGGAACACCGTGTAAGATTGAAAGAGCAAGTCACTTTGGGAATTTGTGTGAGTTGGCTGATGCGGGAGAGATATGGGACATTGAATCACTACGCTCCTGGCTGCGGGATCTTTCACCCAACAGCGTACCGATGTCGAGTGGCCGCGTGCGAGTATACTGTGATTGAGTTTTGCAATGTGATATTTAGTTATTGACTTTCCCTGATAGCTACTTTATATACACGGCTTGTTTCCTTTGCTCCCTCTTTATGTTGGCTAAAGGTGTCTGCAGGGGCCCCTGCTTTCTGTTGGTTGCAACATCACATCCTGTTTACTCCGTGCATGCCCTCAGGTAGTAAGAAAACATGAGACTTTAGAAGAGGGTGCCTAAATAAATTCAACAAAGACTTACCTAAACTTAGACTAAATTTCTTAAGCCTTTTTATCATTTAGGATAAAGCTCTGAAAGTTTTGTTACCTCCCCCTGCATGCCCACCTTCCATATTGGCTGAATACAACAGGCCAACTTGGCTGACATCACATCATCTCATGAACCCCGCGGTATTGACCTCTAAATGCCGCAGCCAGACCTAGATCATTCATCATGGTCCTTAAACTATTCATCCTTGGTCATTCATATACACCGTCATGTCTGATCCACAAACCAGTGGCAAGGCAGTTGACCAGCCTGCGCCGACAGCAGGCGACGCGCCCCAGGAGGAAGCTCCCACAGGGCTTCTCCCCGGTCAGCATTGGACGCAGACCGTACGTCTTCAGCATATTACCCTTCACACTCGGTGGAATTAACATTCTGGCGTCCCAGGAGCCAGATCAGAACGATGAAGATGACGATAATGACTCAACGTTATCGGACAACGCAAGCTCAACAGCTTCACTTTCGTCGGATATCTTGCGCTACCGAGAGATCAACGGTAGAAGATATCATAGTGAACAGGGCGATGCTCAATACTGGTAAGTGGTCATCCCAACAGTCGCAGAACATCGCCATTCAGTCCAGCGCATTACAGCTGACCCACTGTCTAGGATTTCAAATGACAATCAAGCCAATGAAGCACTTGACATCAAGTAAGAAGTTAGTGTATCACATCAGTCTCTCTGCTCAAAGTTCTCAGTCACCATGTTCTGATTCTCATGTACAACGATAAACTCTACAAAGCACCTTTGAAAGAGGATATACAGGTACTTTCCGCTCTTCATACTGCATCTCAAGCCATTTGCTGATTCGTTTAGAACGTCGTAGATATTGGAACAGGCACAGGTAAGAGTCATGTCAGTGCGTACCTCGTCAATATTGACATCTAAATCACTGCACTTCTGCAGGAATATGGGCGATGTAAGCCCCTCATGAACTACTGTCAGAACCACTAGCTCACACTGACAGGGACTTTGCCGACGAGTTTCCAAGCGCAAAAGTGGTAGGAATCGACATTTCCCCAATCCAGCCACGATGGCTACCACCGAACCTTGAATTGTTAGTACAGCATCGATCACTAATATCGTGATACTGAAACACTAATCTCTTAGTCAAATCGATGACTGTACCCAGGAATGGACTTTCAAAGAGAATTCACTTGACTATGTACACATGAGATTCCTGGTCGGCAGCATTGTCGACTGGCCTGGGCTATTCAAGCAGGCATATAAGTGCCTGAAACCAGGAGGTTACATCGAAAGTCACGAGGCCTCACCTTGCATTGGCAGCGATGATAACTCAGTGTCCGAGGATAGTGCTATGGGTCAGTGGGGAAAGATCTTCATGGAAGGAGGTCGGAAGCTTCAACGACCATTCTCCGTTCTCGAAGACAATGTCCAAGTTGAGAGTATGAAGGAAGCTGGATTCGTAAATATTGAGGAAGAAGAAATCAAGGTACGTAATTCACCATACAGCTCGTCCAACTCGTTGATTCTAACCAAAGCCAGGTGCCCATTGGCGGATGGCCTGAAGATCCCAAGCTCAAAGAGGCTGGTCAGTATTTTCAGGCTGCAATCTTACAAGACGTTGAAGGCACTCTCATGTTCATTGCAAACCTATTGGGGTGGAGTAAGGAAGAGATCCACGTCTTTGCCGCTCGCTACCGCCGTGAGATCCGGTCGAAGAAAGTCCACGGATACTTTCGCGGAAAGGTGGTATGGGCGCAGAAGCCACCGGACAGCTAAGACTCTGACGTCGATTCGTTGTGCAATCTATTATCTATGTAGGAAAATACATTCCATTTGTATTGCACAGTATGGATGCCACTTCTCGGATAGCTACTCGTCCCCTGTAGCAAACTCTCCCTTTGCAATCTTATCGCTAAGCGCCTTGTTGGGTGTAAAATAAGATGAGAAGTCCTCCCGCGCTTCCAGTAACAGGTCTGCTACCATTCTTCCAAAGACAATTTCACCAGCTGGGTTCAGATGCGTCCGATCGCCTTCTCCCCAGTTGTAACGTTGTGCGTTCTCATTACCGATGGCGTTGACATAATCAGTGCTAGCTTTGTTGAGTTCCAGATATTGAGCGCCGACATCTCCAGCAGCTGCGATAGTCTCGGCAGCCCACTCCTTGAGGTTCTGGACGACCTCGCCATTCTGAAACGTGCGGCGCGTGAGTGAAGTGATAAAGATCTGGCAGTTTCTTAGTACGGGGGAGACTTGCAGATTGGCTAAAAGACTTACCGGCGTTCCGCCAGCCGCTTTGATCTGATTGCCAATATCGACTAGATTGGCATGGAACTCGTCTAATTGCATGACCTTCTGGTCATTGTGGCCGAACTGAATTGTCACTACTGGCTCGAAGTCGGCCTTGGCCGCACCGATGTCTTTGATGAGAGCGTCCCAACGACCATTGGACTTCCAGGATACAGTAGTAGAGCCACTGACACCTCGATTATCGCCTTTAGCTGGGGCGTTCAGGTATGACAAGAAACCATTACCCCAGCCACCATCTACAGCGACGGTCGAGTCACCGATGAGGAAGAATTGCGGTAGTTTAGCTGCTCGAACAACAGGGTTTGACTGGACAGAGCCAATGACAGTGAGTGCCAGACCCGCTAGAGAGAATCTCATTTCGAGGATTTCTTGTCAAGTTCTAGGAAAGTCGATAGTAGTAGTAGCTGAAGAAAAGAGGTCCTGAACTCTCAAATGACTATACTCGAAGATGAGTGAACACCGCTTGATATGTCTCCTTGTGGTTCTGCTCGGTACTGGCAGCTTATATCGTGCACATCATAGACCAGGGTTATGGTGAAGGCCATCTTGGCGGGGTCAGCTACTCTCGGTGCAATGATACCACGAAGTCGCATATAAACGGTGCATACGTCGATGTCGCCATTCCTTGTCGATACATCGGAGTGAGATATACCGCAGACATATTTGGAAAGATCGGCATTAGCTTGTTTCTCAGTAGTGGAAGAGATATTTCCAGCGGGGACCCTGGCTGTAGATCATGGACTGTTCCGATAGACTTGGCGATATGGGCCACCCCTGCTGCAGCGGTGCCATGTACGAAAATGGCAGTTGAACATTACTAGAAATTTGACGAAACTTCACAAACAAGTATATACAGTTCGCCTGGGGTATACAGGTTCTCTCATCATTACTAATTCAAGCCCAGAGTACATCCGTAATCTCCTCAAACAAATTCGCCGCCCAAATCGCATCATAGTCAAAATGTGGCCGAGCAGATACACCGCTCGCCTCCCTCTGAACAATTTGAGTGTTGAGTGCGGTCAGGTCATCCGACAACTCAATATGCTCCACTTGCCCTTCATCGTCTGATAGATTCTCATCATCCAGCTCAATGACCCTCGGCAGACCAGCAACACTTTCAGATGCGCGACGCTTCCGAGGCGTGTACAGAGTTGTCGCAGATAAGTTGTGTATCGGTCCGTATGCCAACCTCTTCATCCCCGCGTCACGAAGGATAAATGTCGATAAGTCCAGTTCTGTTGGTGGTTTACCAGTGATCAGAGCGTAGTCGAGAGAAAGTCGAAGGCGCATGTATTGGCGTGTGATGAATAGCTCATCCCAATACTTCGTGAGACTCTTCGAAGGTGCTGATAATGCACCTTCTGCTCCTGAGGACTGCCGGCGCCCTGGTGGTTTCGAGTGCGGGCGTAGTGGTAGCTGAATGGGCGTTGATTGAACGATTTGTGTGATCATTCTACTGATATCTTCGGCACCTTCAAACCGCTTACTGCACAGGTGCATTGCTTGTGCGTGATATCTCGTTAACAGTTGGTCTTCGTCGCTGTCAAGATCCTTGGGTGCTATTCTCTCGTCTATGGAGCTCAGCATGAGCGGATATGCAATGTAAGCAATACTAAACAAAGGTTAGTTCCAGCAAGTCTATGGAGAGCTAGTCACTTACGCGGATATAGGAAGGTGTTGAGTCAAACCTTCTTGAACGATGAAACCCACTAATTTCGTCGTTTCTGTCGTCGCGTAACTTATGTCCTTTCCAATATTCCGGAGTACAGTGTCGTCAATGATGTTGACTCCTTTCTGTCGTTGTTCAATCATCATAGCCTCGTGGTTTCCAAGTGCAATTTGGGCAGCACTATATTCCCCGTTAGTAAGAGGAACAACACGACTAGCTCACATTACTCACTAGGCATATATATACACGACGCTTGATATCAACGTTGTGGATCGGTGCGCCCCCGCGCCCTTGAGGAATGGATGGAGAGCTTTGTCCGCTTCTTTCTTCCAACGCGTGAGGTTACTTTTCGCGGCCCTGATTTGAGACAGTGTCTTCTCAAAATTATCGAGAGAGTACGTGATGTCGAATGCGTTTGGGCCATAGCAAATCGAAAGAGTCTCTGTCAGAATAACTGCCAGGCGACATTGAAAATTTATGATGTCTGCTAGCTGACGCTTCGTTCTAGGATCATATACAGCAGAGCTCTCTGCTTCATCGGCAAGATCCTCGGGAATGATCGGATCTAGAGTTACATTGAAGCTTGAAGGTGTTATCTGTAGAGGCTTTCGAAGACCGAGGGTCAAGACTCTGTCTCTCCAGAACAGAGACCACCAGAGCCTCTTATTCCTCTTCTTGCGCGATATACTTGAACCGGGGGCTTGGAAAGTGTGGGCTTGGGCAACGATGGCATTTTGAATAGCGATAGCGAGCCAAGTACTTCCTGCGTGTGGTTCAAGAGCCGAAAATTGGAACGTCAAGAGTAAAGCTGCCTGTGATTTGGTGAATGCATCACTCTCAACCCCAAGGTCAAACAACAGCTTGAGAATGTCAGTGGATATACACGACTTGAGTGAGTTTAAGTACCTTGGCTCTTCTATAGAAGATATTCCGTGCCACTTTCACGTTTGTGTATCCAGCATTCTTGAGTACTACGGGCGATACGAACTGTGTCTTGTCAGCCCTGTATCAAGACCCTCAAAGGATCCTTACCGCTGATGCTGCGAAAAGCATCGCTTGGAAGACGAGCAAGGACATTGGTTTCCCTCTTCCATCATCCGTCTCCTCCCCCATGTACATATCCCAGAATTCCTTCTCGTCTACTAAAGGGTAGTAGGGATGTAGGTACAAGAAGTACTGGTTGATGAACTCTTCTTGAACAGTTCGTACAGGCAGGTGAAAGCACCTGTTGAGCTCGAGAAAGTCAACATCTTCTTCTGGAAGGACTCTAAGATCAGGTAACACTAAGAATGACTGTGTTGTGTACAGGACTTCAGACTGGGAATATGCCGCTGAAGGTCGGGGCTTGGACATGATGCCTCAGTCTGCGGATGCTGTGTTCAATGGGCAACGATGAAATAGCCAAGAAATGGAGGTCTCGTATATCTTGTGAGATTCAAAGGCCTTGGTGTACTTTTTGGTCACGTTGTGCAGGGTTCAAGTGATAGTCCGGCCATCCGTAGGACCGTAACCATCCTCAACATGGGATGAGCTGAGCGTTATCGGAGTCCGGGAACCAAACTTCCGTCCCCACTTTCAGCTGCCGAGATGACTCCACTCGCTGACACGCTCAATTGAGTCGAGCCTTGCTGCCTCAGGCCTACAAACTAGCCTAAATCGGTAAACAGCTTGAGCTCCTCAAGCTTTGCTCCTTTTCTCCAACCTCAACGAGTCTACCGCCACATACTCAACGAAATCTGCCACGTTACAATCATTTTATTCTCTTTATCAATCAACCATCTGCCAGTCTTTACACCCATTTTAACTCCCTGAACGCCTCTTACCACGAAAACTATGAGAACCAGATCAAACTACTATTATGATCATTACGAGGGCCTCTCCTATGATGATGGCGTTCCCTATGAAGATCCCGACTTTCCCGGTGTCAACCATGAAGCACAGCGCGAGCTGATGGCTTATAGTGAGGGGCAATTTGAGGGCTACCCTTCAAGAGAAGAAGTTCGTGAGCGAGCCCAGAACCACTCAAAAAGCATCTTTGCAAGCTATCATCAGCTTAACAAGATACTCGAGAGACATGAGGCCACTATCCAAAGAAGATGGATGAAAAAGTCCCGCCAACAGAGGCTCCAGATCCTTCTCAAAAACTGGCCTGATATGCCTGTCAGCCATCGCCCTGACTTCGCGGCTTTCCGGCAAGAGCATGCTGTAGATCGACACGAAAATGGTTCCAAACTGAGAGACCATTTCATGTGGCCCATCGTCAACCAGGAAGACTTGTCGGGGCCCAAACTTATGCTCTTGTTGCTAAATTCCCGGGGAAGACTTGCTCCTCCTGCCTTTGCTGCCGTTGATTACGAGGGGCTGTGGTTTGGCAAAGCGACGAGAGGCGTCCATCCTGAATTTCTTCATTACCATACCGTGATCATGCATGGTGCTACGAACGCCGAGGAATATGGAAAGCTTATCCATTGGGACTCTCACCCAGATGCCGAAAAGTGGGTGAGAACACGAAGGCAGTTTCTCCCTGGGGATGCCCTCTTGATCCTCGAAGTTCAGGAACGTCTCATGAAGTTTCTTGTTGATTGCTGCCACCAAATTCTTCACGAGATTCCCCCAGACGTCATGATTAGCGACGAATACCCCATACAACCTGAACCAACAATGAAAACGGACACCGACGCTTCTGGGTTCGTCTCCCTGGCTGCAATTACTGCTGAGGCTCCCTACAAGCGACCAGCAGGCATGGATCTTTGGCATATGCTTAAGGTCCTCGAGGCTAGGGTTGCAGCTGCGGAAGATCATATTTGGTCTTTGCGAGAGGACCCTGCCTACTTTTCAGAGCAATTTCGCGAAATCCTAGACCATCGCGAAGAGATGCTTCCAGACACCAATGGTAAACCGCATCCGGTCACTCAACCACACCGAATCAATACCCTCTGGTCCCGAGTCCTCCTTAACATGGTTTCTCACGCTTATTCGAACCTGGAAGTCTTTAAAATTCTTCGGACTGAAGTCCTGGTTTGCATCCATCTCCAGGAAATGTCTCGCAATGATATCGATCCTGCGAAAGACTTGCCCCCGATGTATTTTGCCGCTTTGACATTATTGAAGTTTTATCTGGACCAAGCAGTCATGGTTCCCTTAGAACAACTCGAGCACTCCGAATTCGCCTCGCCTCCCATCCGGAACTTCTTCGCTCGCATGCCACCTCCAGATCCATATACGTCAGACATGAATGTAATCCCCCGTGCTGGGGTCAAGATTACTGGAGTCGATAAAGAGGTCATGTTCCTCATCCAAACGTTGTGGAAGGATGACTGGGGGCTTTTTATAGCTCGCTTGCCGCTCGTCGTCGATGAACTAGAGCGCCTGATGCAGGCAGACCCCAAAGCAGATGCACTAATATCGGCTCATGTCGCCAAGATCCTTGGTGACATTGCTATTATAGCACAGTGTCTGAAGCAGCTGGAACTGTACCAGCCATGGGCCGCCCAGATTGATCAGGCCGTTCAATCTACAATTGAGAATTGCAGAGATTCTTGGAAAGGGATGGTACCCGATTTCGGGCAATTGCATGATGCCTTCTTGCGGAAAGAGTTTCATGAAGCAGCTACGCTCGCAGAGCCCTCGGGTGGGAAATTTACCTACCCGTATGGCAAACGCCGCACCAAAGAGACGGTAGACACCATGCGCCGAGCTGAAGCGAACCTGGACATCGTCTGGGCCAAGATCGATCAAATCACGAAAAAGAACGTGACAGGCTTTGAGGAGACCAATGTTTACAGCCTGCTTTCCGGGACGCGGACCCTGCGAAGGACACCTGAGTGGGTTGAGCCTATCAAGAACGACTCAAAGGCCGACTCTATTACGAATCGAGATCTTTGGGAGCTCAACAAACCTCTTTCGAAACTGTTTCTAGACGAGCCTGCGCAAGAACCTAAGAAGTTCAAACCAGAAGTCAAGGCAAAGACCAAGGTTAAGACCAAGCGTGAACAGACAGAGCCCGCCACTGCGGAGGAGGCGAAACCGCCGGCTGTTATAGCAGAACCGGAGCCTGAAGCCACACAGCCCACATTTGCCGTTGATGCCAAGGCGCTCAAGGTGTTCCGTACTCTGTTCTTCGATCCTGAGGTCACATCGACTCCTGGCTTGATCCCGTGGAACGACTTCCTATATGCCATGGCGGCGACTGGCTTCAAGATTGAGAAGCTGTATGGCTCGGTCTGGCAGTTTACTCCGACTAAGCTGGACGTTGAGCGTAGTATCCATTTCCACGAACCGCATCCAATGGGTAAGATCCCTTTTGAGACGGCTAGACGACATGGTCGACGATTGGCGAGGGCTTATGGATGGCATGGGGGTATGTTTGTACTAAAGGAAAAGTCATAGAGGTCAAAATGTTGGAAACACTTTGTTTGGATCGCTGTACGGATACACATCTCGGTATTCTTAGATACCCGCTGAATATCTAGTGTTGGCTCGTTTCTAGGCATAGTGGTTAAGAATACAAGAATGTTCGTCATGGATTCTTCTCGTAAGTATGTACCTGAACTTGTGACATGCAATTATCAAGTTGCAAGAACAAACGAGGTGCAATATTTGCTATTCTTATATAGAAAATGGTTTAAGTTTAAGGTCTGTATAAAAACTCAAAATATCTGTCTCACAATTTATACATTATAAAGATTTTTACTACAAGATCAAACCCATTAAAGCTGTAATATTGTCAAGAAAAGTATTCACCCTAGAGCTGCAAGACGCACCCACAACTGTGGGGCAGTTAGCAGAACCGTCGCCCATTCAAACAGCTCGGCTCTGTACCACTAAGCCCCTCTGAGTTAGACCAGAGTCTGTGGCCTATCGATAAGCAAGAAGCTCGCTTGAGGTTTGATTGGCGCGACAATGGGATCCACGGAGATCTCCGCTGCTCCTTCCTGAACTTTTTAGCAAATGATTCACGAATTGGAAACTACCAGGATACCTAAGCGAGCATTCCTCACGACACTGATCATCCATAATGAAAACAACAACTCATGATACGCGATGGAGCAAGCGAAATGTCTATATATGATGAAGGAGACGGGCGACGGGCACGGTCTTTTCGCCAAAGAGCTCATCAAGGCTGGGACACGCATCATTCACGAAAAACCGATTCTGGCTGTCTCACAAGAGGAGACCAAGACGAAAGCCGAGTATAGATGTGTCGTTGATCAAGTCGCGGGCCTGAACAACTCAGAAAAACAGCGATTGATGGACCTGTACCACAACGATAAAAAGCTGCGCGAATTTTCATTCCTCCAGGGTCAACCTTGTCCTGGGACGGATCTCGATGCAGGCATTGTCCTGGCAAAATTCTATACAAACGCTGCGAACATCACATTCGGAGGTCTCGAATGCGGGCTGTTCACAACTTTCTGTCGCATGAATCACTCATGCACACCAAACATATGCTGGGTTTACGATGAGCCGACAGGTTTCATGGAAGTATACGCAGTGAGGGATATCGACAAAGACGAGGAGATCACCAACTCATACATCGAGGTCGCGATATCTCACGAGGCGAGGATGAAGGAGTTGTCCAATTGGGGCTTCACGTGTCGATGCACTGCCTGTGAAGGACCAGATGCCGCGAAGCATGATGAGCGAAGGCGCAGGATTGCACAGATCAAGGGCATTCTCGACATTTATCAGGATACGGGAAAATCGGGCGACGCGCCGAAGTTCGCTGAAATTCCAAAGACAGACTTGGAAGCATTGAGGTTGGGCGAAGAAAGTCTTGCACTGTTATCGGACGAGGGGCTCATTGAGCAATTGGGCGTCATGTATGGGCTGTGTGCTAAGTTTGCCAAAGGCGCTGAGCTACACGACTTTGCGGAGGATTATGAGGAGATGGAGTTTGAGATTTTGGTGATAACGACCGGAGAGTATGTCGACTGAGTCAAAAAGCGTTCTGGGTTCAAGGATAGTGGAAAGCCATGTTATGCAGAGCTACGGTGATTGAATGGTTTGCAGTCCGCATGGTATTTCACGGAAGGGTTCCCGCGGCATCACCTCAAGCGGCGTTCAGTAAGGGTCTTTCTTTCTTGGCACTGTAGAGCAAGTATATTCATAGCCTCATGGAATTAGTGTTACCTGCCACGGTGACGATCAATTTATGACATTATCATACTATAATAATCTAAATTACACGAGAAAAGAATCTTTTGGAAGGGAATCATTCTGTAGAGATTTTCGGGGACAAAATAAAATGCGCCAACAGCGTGACAATGGAGGAGAAAACGAAGGAAAACGGGGAGCCTCCAGGTCCTCTTACTGACAACCAGGGCATGTCCAGCAAGCAGGATCATCCCAGATAGAGTTCATCGAAGGGTCCTGGTCCGTCTCAAGCGGTATAGGCATACCGCTCAAAGCAAGCTTATAAACCGAAAACTTGCATCGATCATCCTTATATCCAGAACCCTTGCATCCTGGATAAGCTCGGCAGATAGCAGCACACCGCCGAGGAGTAGCCTGGGCATACTCTGTATAAACGGTGATCAAGTTGGGATCATTTCCGTCAACCCAGCCACCTCCCATATAAGCCTCGTAGTTGCAGAGAGTGCCGGCAGGTGGGTTGGCGACAGGCTTACACTCATCACCTAGAGTGTACGCGCACATATCGGGAGGACCCTTCGGAACAGAATCAGGAACACAGGCTTCGCAGTCAGTGTAGCAGCGCGAATCTAGCCAAACCTGCTTCTTCCAGTCGTTTTCTTCGGTGACGAAGTTCTCCTTGAGTAAGGGAAGTTCAGAGAAGTAGCATCGGTTTTCAAACTGTGAGTATCCAGCTGTCAAGCAGAGTGGATGGCCTTGGCAGATGGCGATGCATTCTTCGGCGCGGTCCTGGTGGGGATATGACTCGCGAGTCTCCAGCCAGAAGCTTCTGCTGGTGAGCTTGTCGCCCCACGAACAGAGAACGTCCTTGGGGTAGTTGAAGCGGTCAAAGTTACACATCTCGCCGTGCGTATACTTGCATGTCTCTGTTGGGGTCGAAGAGGCAGTGGTGGTCTCTGAGGTTGAAGTAGGCTCTTGAGTGGTGGATGTTGCATCCTCGGTCAAGGATGTTGAGTCTTCTCTCAAGGTTGTAGACTCTTCGGGCGCTTCGCTTGATGTATCTACGACAGGTGTTTGAGTAGAAGCGTGAGTTGTTTCAGGCCAAGTAGTGGTGCCCTCGATGAAGGTTGGCTCCACGTCAACGCTAGTCTCTGGCCGAGGCGGTCGCATGCTTGTTGACTTGGTGCCTGGGGTAGGCTCTAAGTTGTCAGAGCTACTCTGTGGCTCAGGTAGCCAACGGGTAGTGTTCTGGGGAACTCTGGTGGATGGCTCGGCGATGATAGTTGTCTCCGATTCTACCGGAGCTCCAGTCACGCCAGCAGTTGTTTGAGACTGCGATTCATCACAGAGCTGACAGTTGAAGCAAGCCAACTCAGACCATTCTAGAACACGGTCTGGGTCTCCAGTGGTCCAACCTTGAAGCCTCAATGGCTCAAGGATGAAGTTGCAAGGGTAACTCGGGTTGTTGTTCACAGCGAATGCGAAACATCCCTCGATGTAAGCACAAGTCAACGCGCACTTCTGGATATCCATGCCTTGCATGGGGTATTCCGACAGCGAATATGCCACGGCCTGAGCATTGGGCTGGGAACGGTACTCGCAGAACGGCTCTGAAGGCTTTGGCCACTTCTGCCCACAAAAGCCGGGAGGCCTGTAACCATCAGGACAGACCTCTTGGGAAGGAATCTCGGGTCTGGTGTAGCCTGTCGTGGTAGCAGGAGGGGAGTTTGTGGTAGTGGTGGCTGGCTCAATAGATGTGACTTGGTTGGCTGGTTCACTAGTTGGAGTGGATGGGAGTCTGCTGGTAGTCTCCTCAGGAGTGTCGCTGTCTCCAAAGTCCAGCTGGAACTGATCGATGTTGTCGGGCGTAACCTGATTGGAGACAAAGACCGAGTCGACGTAAATCAGCGCCAGCCCATTGCCCGTGCAAGACAGGGAGATGCCAAAGCTGGCGCTTCGAGAGTCCGCCATGACAGTAGTAAGGACTCTGTTCCATGAGACACTAACGCCACCGCTGGTGAAGAGACCCATGGTGTAGAACTGGGTATTGCCAAGGTATCCATTGACGCTGCACGCCTGGCTGCCTCCAGCAGTGATAACGACGTAATAGAACTGGACAGTATAGAGAACATTTCTGCTTGGAGCAAGGTTGGTAAGAAACTGTGAGATACTCGCCAGTCCCCCGAAAGCTCGCTTCTGTGAGCCGGAAGAAGAGCCCAATGCAACACAGCCATTGTCGGAGCTTCCGTCTCCCTTGAAGCAGTCGCCGTTTCGTTGCTCGGCCTGACCTTCAGCGTCGAAGCCGAAGATGCCACTTGCTGAGTTTGGGTCTTTGATGGAGAATCGTCCGTTGGAAACGGCATTTGTGATCACGACACCTCCCTCAGATTGCGTTGCAGTCGGTTCATCAGTAAGCGTGCCACTGGGTGCCTCTGTTGCTTGGCTGGCGGGACTGTCGGATGATGATGACCCCACTGACGCTCCAGAACCTTCAGTAGAGAATGTGGAGGCGATTGAAGGCTCGATACCAGAGGTTTCAGCAGATGGCCCCGCCGTGGAAAATGTTGTCATGGTCTCAGCAGATGCAGACGCAGATGCAGACGCAGATGCAGACGCAGATGCAGACGCAGATGCAGACGCAGATGCAGACGCAGATGACTCTTCGGTGGAAAGAGCTTCAGTGGAATGTGTTACAGTGGATTCTATTTCAGCTGAGTGTGTTGAAATACTCTCATCAGTCTTGGTGGATGTCGTTGTAGGGCCGAGGCCATCGATTCTACCGTCAATACATTGTTCAGCTATCGATCGCTGTTAGTAAGGGACCGAAACGAATACATCAACACTTACCTCTATACACGTTCAGAGACACCGGTACGCAGCCAGAGGGCTCGGATCCGAAAGTCATGTAAACCTGTCCATCAGAAGGGGTTTGGCAGAATGAAGCTCCGCCATTGGGCAGCGCGGGATTTCGGAAGCGCAGAACCCCTCCCTCGGAGCTGAAAGTTGTCGAAACTGTACTATCGCTTGTCGAGGACGATGCCTGGAGTTTCTGGTAGCCATCACCTAGGTATGACACTGGAACACCATCCTCGGAAAGCTGACCGTTGCCAAGAGTGAAGACAGTAGCAAAGGTGCAGATGTCGGGATTTCCGTCACCAACAAATCCACCGATATCGCGCTTTGTGTTGCCGCCTGAAGGGCTGACAAGAAGGATGATGCGCTCTCCGGTTGGCTCGAGAGTAGTCGAAGCAGAGGCGCTGGAAGCAACCGAGGAAGCGAGATCTGAACTTCGAGCAGTAGTAGATGTCGATATCAATTCGACATCTGTGGTGTTTTCAGCTGGGCGCGGGACCCCCGTTGCAATTGATACTGGGTAGAGGTACGTCGAGAGGTAGGTAATACAGTATGTCCCAGGGTCTTGGTCCGCATACTGGACATCTCTCGCATCAACGGCAGCGACACCACTGACAATGCCGCTGAGCAGCGCAAACGCCCCAATGTTGCCCTTCATTTTGACGTGAAAATAGCAACGGTCGAAAGAATAGCGACCAGAAAAATTGCTACGACACCGACTACGTATAAGAGTTAGGGCAAACGGACCGAGCGCAACTAAGCAATGCGAAATGTTGGTGGCTGCAAAATGGTCTGCTCGTTGAAATGACAACATGCAAAGGGGTCGATAGTGACAGACGCCATCATTTGAATTCAGGGTCTCGATTGCGATCTCTGGGTCCAAAGTCATTCTAAGGCTGAGACTATTGACCCGAATTAGTGGAAAAGCCGTTCAAAAAAAAAACATTAGGCTCGGTCTAGTCATCGTCTAGCCATCCCTTGCTTAGGCGACAGACTGCTCAGCCAGCCACTATCAACCCAAGGAATTGTCTAAACACAACGAAATGGAGAGATCTCGTAACGAAAAGAAGAAGAGGCGCTTGATCGTAATCTTATCAACCAGACTCAGGGGATTCTTTGATTTGCTCCAAATTTTGGGCATGTTCACGCGTGGAAGGGGATGTCACTAAGCAAGGGAGAAGACCAAGACCCACGGGGCTTATGCTTATTAAACATGCATATTTTAATGACATTTCAGTGATTTAGGCATAAAAACTCGGTTGCATTGACTTTTGAGAAACATCGGGGTTTCGGCCTTTCCGCACATTTTACCCAGTCCATCAATAGCATCTGGCCTCCTACGAGAGACTTTCTAGAAAACATTGCCCTTGGTCTGTCTCATTTCCGAGACCTTCAGGTTCCTGATAAGAGCGACCCAGATGAACGACAATGCCATGATGGCCGTTCCAGCTGCCAACATTCGGGTCTGCGCATATCCGTATGCCTTCTGAATGGCGATGCGCTCTGGCGTGCCCTTTGCATAACTCAATTGCGTAGGGAGATCTCCGTAGATAGCATCGAGGTTCTCAAGCGCACTTGAGGGCAGATACATCTTCAATGCTTTCTCAAAAGTATTCGTCCAGATGGCGCCAGAAATTGTGTCGCCGATACTGCCGCCTGCTGTGCCAGTGACGCTCAACATAGCCAACGCCGCAGCAACGTGCTGATGATCGACAGCGGCGAGAACGGCGAGTTGCATGCAAATTGTGAAGACACTTCCACCGACAGAAATGAAAATCTGACACATGACCAAGTATCCCACGTAGCCAGTTGGGTTTCGGAAGTAGATCATTAGTCCTTGGGCGAGGATATAAAGCGGCACGCCCGCCCAGAGGAGCCACTTGAAGTATCCAGTCTTGCGGATGCCCCAACCCACCAGGAACAACAAGAAGCCAGACACAACGTTGAAGGTATTGTTAACGTAACCGGCCTCTGCGACTGTCAGATAGTTGACAACTTGAAGGAAGGACGTAAAGTAGTTGTTCCAGCAGTAATACGAGACCTGATAAGTAAGATCGAGGAGACAAGCGCCAACAAGGGTTCGATCAGTCAAGAAGTGGAATTTGAGGAACGGAACAGGCGCAAAGTAGACCTCGTTGAGGGCGAAGCCCACGAGAAGGATGAAGCCTACGATGATCATGGCGATGATATACCCAGTTGACCAGCCATGAGGTGCCATGGAAGCGATGGTGAACGGGAGAAGGAAGATGATTAGGCCGGCGGCAAAAAGGAACACGCCGAGGACTGCAAGATAGTGAGCTTTAAGGTCTCTCAAATACGGGTCGAACCTACCATCAAACTCGAGTACATAGTGCCAGATACTTTCTTTCAAAGTGCGACCACTTGCCTTCTTTGGCAGAATATTCTTCTTGGCCTTTCTCAAGTTGATCTTGAGAAGAAGATACAAGGGTGCGCAGACGACAGGCGTGATGAAGGCGAAGGTGCCGAAGCCCCAAGGCCAACCAATGTCAGCCAGCATTCTGTCCGAAGCGTAAGATCCGGCAAAAGCAGAGATCATGTAGGGGGACGATGTGAAGGCATATGCCAAGGCTCGGTTCTTGAGGTTGGTAGCATCGGCAGTCATGACGTCGACACTGTAGATGAGGCCCGTGAAACCGACTGAGTAGAAGACCTGCAATTACATTAGCTTCGATGACCGACATGTGATTTCTGTTACGTACATTTGCGGCACAGTAGGTCGACAGGTCTTTGGACGTAGCCATCAGAATCAGGCCCAGTTCGCAGAATCCCACCATGAGTAGATAACCCTCAGCTCGGCCCCAAAGATCAAGGAGTTTGGCAAGCGGAATGAAGACAGCGGCAGTCATTGAGCTCGCGACAACACCAATGGTGTTGAGAAGCGAGTGGGCGCTCCAGTCGCTAGTGACATACGGTAGTAAATTACCGACGGTTGCGCTTTGGAAAGCATTGAGAAGGTACACGAGCCAGATGAAGATGAAGAGGCAGATCAGCGATGTCTTGCTCCATACGAGGGTGATGGCCTCCATGTCTTTGACACCCTCGGTGACATCCTCAGCAGGGAGGGCATCATCGGGAACAGCTGGGTGCCCATCTTCAGGATGGTGGTTCTTTTCGTGGTCTGTAGTCGTCGTGATGTCCTGAAGATCGACATCAGAGGTCTTGTTCGACCTGTTCCAGAGGCCCATTTTGACGGTTCAAGCGAAGAAAGAGAGAATTAAGCTTGGGAACTTTTAGATTTTCTCAACGAGAAAAAGGGTTACATTAAAAAGAAATGACATGCTGTAAGGCCCCGGCATAAATCTTCCGACACCGGTGGATCAAACAACGAAAAGAACGCATCAGATAAGATCATCTTGCCCCGTTGGTTCCGACTCTGTTGGTCGCGTCCCTGTAGAATACGGCAGGATCGGCAAGCTGAGTGGGATGCTTGGCAAATAGCGATGAGGCTCGTAAAGCAAAGAGGGTCTTTTCCACGGTAAACACGGCACGGTTAGCTCCACCGCTTACGTCAGTTAGATTATCTAGGGCCAAAGGCAGAGCAGAAGGATGTGAGGCAGAGTTTTGAAAAGGTAAAAACTTGTTTAATCAATCTAATCTAATCTGATTTTATTGATTGAAAGAGGGCGGTATCGGGCCGGACTGGAGGGTGCTGTGGAATTGTTACGGAATGGATATCATGGCGTGGAGGGTTCACCATGGATTGCACGGGGATATCACAGCGCCACAGCGCATACAAAACGTGTCATTTATGCTCTTCTAGTCCCAACACTGGTAAGAAATGAGCAACTCCGTAAAGTGGGCTCGTTGTCAAGCGAATGATCATGATGGTTGACCCGGGAATATCACGGCCAAACAAACTCACATGTCCCCTCGGTAATATGATCAATCGTGAAGTTAAAGCCCCCATCTGCATCCGGCTTTATATCGTGCAGACAATATCTTGGGGTTTTGACGCTATTTTATCAGTTACGCGCTAGAACTCGACACGAATGGGACTCACCTCCAGAACCAACCGCTTAGGCACATATTCTTGCAGTTCTTGGCCAGCAACGCAATGTCTTGCTCAAATGTCTCGCCAGCAAATCGACGCGCAGCGTCCTCGGAAGCTTTGTTCACTCTGTTAGTCTCAACTTGAAGCCTTTCGAGTGATGCATCAAGTCCCCGCTGCATATCGCCGTGTGCCAGCAAGACCACGATGTTCTCGACGAACCCTTCGCGTATCTCTTTGCGCACGCTCACCATGTCATTCGTGATCCACATGACTTTGACGGCCGCATCGTATAGATCTTGAATCTCCTTAGATTCCATGACGTGCTCAGGCAAGTCGATTCCATTGGCGAATTCGATGTTGGCCACCACTTGCTTCATACAGGAAGATGCATCCCGGTAGCCAAGGTACTCCTCCAGAGAAGGAAGATGCGCATTTCTTCGATTGAAAGCTTCCTTTTGGTATGCTTTCAGGGTAGCAATGGCCTCTTTTGCAATGCGCTTTCGGTAACTCGGGTTATCACTGTAAAGACGACGAACAGTTGAGGCGTATTCCTCAAATGAGAGTACAGCATCGTGGTCTAGATATTGAGTTGACGGTTCAGCCTCCTTGCTTGAGACACCAAGGCTTTTCTCGACATAGTCCTCGCAGTCATCCAGTAAGGCCTGCAGCTTCTGGTAATCGAATTGCTCGACGATGGAATATTGGTCGAGTAGGTCGTCGATTATGAACATCCAGACTTGGAAGGATGTCAAGACCTCTAGCTTTTCGCGGGAGGCGTACGGGTACCAGCCAGCCAGTTGCTCCGACAGGTTCGCTTTGGTGAGACGCGAGCGTACCGTTTCGTTGACAGCATGTCTGGATGATGTTAGCGTCCTTATTGGTGTTCCTCGGGTGATGTTTTCTGACGTTTCGATCAACTGGAGGATCTTGACATCTATAGCCTCCACGTGCAGATTTACGTCTTTTGGCCATCCAACATGCATCGAACCCAAGTCCGGGACATTAAGGCTTTGACCTCTGAGGACAGACAGTAAGTCCTCTCTCGTAGTGGATTTACTAGCTTGCGTCGATGATGAAGCCATTTGGACAGATGTACGGTTCCAGTCGATTTGAGAACAGACTGGGGGAAAGCTTCAGATTGCGGGAAGCAACGCGGGATTTAATATCCAAGAGCATTGCACCGCATAGACTGACCATCGAAGCTAATAGAGCTATTGTACAACTTTGATTAGAAATCGTGACGACTGAGAAGATCGCTTGCATTGTCCATTGGTGTAATCGTGAAAAGCTGCATGTATTGTGCTACACTGATTAGCAATTATTTAGTGCGACGTCCTACAATTACAAGAGCAATTAGAAATCCTTACATATACGGGCGGTGAGGCACGCCTAGCTCAATTGGCCTGAGCATCCTACCCAAGTGGTGCAGCGTAAGCATGGGAGGATCCTTGGTACGAAGCTTAAGTTTTCAGCTCGCTTCTGGGCAGTTCAGGGTAATCGAAGATAAAAGCTGGCTGATAAGATAACAAGAGATAAGATTAGATATGATAAAGAAAGCCGGGCATATCGACAGGTCAATATGTAAAGCAACAAGTAAGAGAAGGCTGAAAAGGTAGATATAGCTCAGGTCTCATACTTTCTCAGTTGTATCTCGGATACGCCACGATTATGGAGGCCGTTGCGCGGCTTGTGTTCGTTGTCCCATAGTTGAGGCGATCATCAGCGCAAGTGGTACGCGGATGAGGAAAAAGTGATGGCCACGTATTTCCAACATTTCCTATAACCATTCAGGCAATTAAAATCGGCCACGTCTAGTAATAGGGTAATAGAGTCAGTAATTTGATCGGATAGACTCAACCAGTATCGGCTTCACCCTTTGACTTGCCGACAATCTCAATTCATACCTGATCAGGAAATTATAAGACACCCCGTACCCGTCGTCCATTCACGTTCAACTTATTAAGACATGTCGGGAGTCGGGTAAGGGGTTGTCAGGTATAGACGAGCATCAGATTGTATTATTGTATAAGAAGTGCAACATGTTGATACGCATGAGGTGAAGATAGACTTCCGTGCGGTTGCGGATCGACGGATGGACGGGACGGAAGTTAGATGCGTTGCATGGCTGGGAGCTACGAAACGCCAGCAGGGCCTCTTAGTGTGAATCATTTCCCAAGAGGTCAAAACTCAAAACTGCGATTTGCTAACGGTAACGTCTTCGAATCTCCTATCATTCAAAGTCAATCGTTTCAGCTCGGGACTTGGATAAGCGAAACCAATCAGTATCAGACACGATATCTCTCAAACTGCAAAATGGATAGCTGTGTTATTATCTAGGACCGGAAAGATATAACAAATTTCCTATCTGCAACTTGAGTTGACCAAAAAGGACCGAAGATCGGGGTCGTATGCATGGTGTCGGAATTTATGTAATAAGGCGTATCACACACGTCAGGGTCTGTGCCATGTCCATTGGCCAACCCACCGAAGTCGCTCCAGCACGAGGGAAGCGATTGGCCCTAGGACTTCCGCAGTGGGTACGGAACGTTATCACCAAATTTTCACGCTCTCTCGCTCTGCAATTGATTAGACTCGTTGGATCAGTAAATTTCCATGCTTCCGTCCGCGGGGTAATATCTGGGGAACCCCGGATGCTCACTTATCACGTCCTGCATAATTGGTTTATCTCTCCTTTCTCTCGGCAGATGCGCTCCCGATGCCCGGGGCCGGTTTCTCAATACTGGGTCTGGGGGCGAGAGTGGGCTGAGTATGGAGCATGAGTCAAAGTTTTACGTATAAAGACGTGTCCGGCTGCTGTTCTGTTCTTTTTTATTTTGCGGATCCCAGCAAAAACACATCATCATGAATAGTTATAACATCAATTCGACTGCCGAGGAGGGTAATGACCTGGCTCTTACTCCCTCGCAGTTGAACAAGCCCGACAATGAAGCTTCGTTGCATCATGATGCTGTTTTTGGTGAGATTTCGGATGAGGGTCCTGACTACAGAAGTGTAAGCAGATTTTGAGACAGAAAATGGCATGATTCACAGAATTGACGAGTTTCTTTCCAGGTCGGACTCATCGGCACCGCTGGGTTGATGATGAAAACACAAATCGGTCTCGGCGTCCTCTCGATTCCAGCGACTTTCAACGCGCTTGGTATGATACCCGGCATTATCTGTCTGCTAGCTGTTGCGGTTATAACAACCTGGTCCAATTGGATCGTTGGTCTCTTCAAGCTGCGACATCGCCATGTTTACGCGATTGATGATGCTGGAGAAATGATGTTTGGAGTCGTAGGCAAGGAGTTCTTTGGCTTTGCCATGTGGATCTGTAAGTTATGATGTCAGTCACGAATAGCGACATGCTGATTTGGTACATAGACTGGGTCTTTGTATCCGGTGCTGGCATGCTCAGTCTCTCGATTGGGCTCAACGCTGTATCTAGCCATGGAGCATGTACTGCTGTCTTCGTCGCCGTCGCTGCAGTGCTTGGTTTCGGTCTCTCAAGCATTAGAACCCTCGCTCGCATGAGCTGGCTAGCATGGATCGGCGTCATCAGCATCATGATATCTGGTGAGTTACACATAGAACATTGAGATTAATAGCTAATGTCTATAGTGATCATGGTCACCATCGCGACAGGTGTCCAAGAGCGACCAGCAGCAGCCCCCCAAGACGGTGTCTGGGTCTCAGACTACAAGCTCTTCAACAAGCCCTCCTTCGTCCAAGCAGCTTCAGCAATCTGCTCCCTCGTCTCGGCATTCGGCGGTACTCCAGGCTTCTTTGCCATCGTTGCTGAGATGCGACGACCCGAACAATATACCAAGGCTCTGACCATTTGTCAGGCCATCGTGACCGTTACTTACCTTACGATCGGTTGTGTGATGTACTACTTCTGTGGATCATATGTATCCTCGCCTGCTCTTGGCTCGGCTGGTGATACCATTAAGAAGGCCAGTTATGGCGTCGCAATTCCAGGATTGATCGTGTCGATTACTCTTGTCACTCATGTATGACTCGTATCCCCCGTTTCCCTCTATATCGCTAATGAGGTACAGCTACCCAGCAAGTACATGTTCGTCCGACTTTTGAGAAATACAAAGCATCTTGCTTCCAACTCCGCGATTCACTGGAGCACCTGGCTAGGTTGCACATTTATGGTGTCAATCATTGCCTACATTATCGCTAGTGCTATTCCCATCTTCTACAGCCTTATCTCCTTGATCGGAGCACTCGTCGGTACTCTCTTGTGTTTCCAGACCATGGGCTTCATGTGGTTTTACGACAATTGGGAGAAGCGCGCTATATCGCCCAAGTGGCTGTCCGCTTGTGGATGGAGTTTGTTCGTCATTGCTTCCGGCACCTTGTTGATGGTCGCTGGTACTTACGGATCAATCGTCGACATTATCCAGGCATACAAAGCTGCCGGAGGGTCAGGCGCCTGGTCGTGTGCTGACAATTCAAACTCTTCTTAAAAGAGTGTCGAAGTTGAATCGCTGTTCTAATATGATGGCTCCAAATATAGTAATCCTACTTCATTTCAATCTGTGACCTCTTTCCTTCTTCTAAATAGGCGACGGGAAGTAATGCAACGCTTGTCATGCGCTTGATGACATTGCCTACGGAGAACGGTGACCAGCTTACATCTTGTGTAGCCTACGTGGCGCCTGTGTCACCATCGCAACGTAGTCTTTGTATTCCAGCGACACAATAATATGTGAAATACGTGGGCTATTTCAGATTTCAGTATGGCCACCGGGTGCCTTTTCCAGCCATGCCTTTACTGCTATAGGTAACCTGCAGATTCTCCTCTCCTGCAAAACCTTGCCATTCTTTGTCAGACTAGACCGAGACTTACCCAAGCACGGCCTGTAGTTTAACGCTGGTGGCAGGGTATGCAGCGTGCTAGCCAATTGGCAAGGCTTTTAACAATTAAAGTATCAAAACTATGGCTAAATATCGCAGTTATACAAGAGATAGTCGATAATTATATTTATTCTATACCTTGGCAGTCATATAGATATATGTTAGATGCTATCTCATCATAGACAGCTGCTCTACGTGACCCTGGATCAAAACTTGTTTCTCGTCCCACATGCCAGTTCCTTCACCATACGACTCTGAGATTGTAATGTACTTATCACGCTGCTCTTCCATTGCCGGAATTAACTCACCGTCACGAACCCACTTATCAAACGTAAAGTGGGCGTTTCGGCAAGGCAGATCCAGGAAGAACGTGTTAAAGTACTTCAGCCCCGTTCGGGGACTGACGCTAATATCGGAAGCCCGGCTCTTGGGGCCAACTGGAAGCATTTCATGCCGGCCATTTGGGTGCCAGATAGAGGCAAAAGCGATCTTAGACACGCCATCAGGAGTAGGCTCCATACACCACGAGATAAGAACTTCTCCAGTCTCAAGATAAAACCAAAGGGCATAGTAGCCTTTGCCAATATGGAAGTTACCCCATTGCCTTTCGAATAAGGCATATGACTGTTTAGTATCAATCTCCATTTCCTTTCCATCAATAACAAGCTTGCCTGTCAGACGGGCTGTAGGGTTGCCCTGCGAAGTTTATCAGTCATCAAGGCGCGTCAGATACTTGACTTGCTACTTACCCAATACCAGGACCATCCGACCCATGATGTAGAGCCATCAGGGTCCGGTCCCCGATTGACAAGTTGTATACCGCCACCGCCGCCGTGGTAGAAGTTACCACCGGTAAGCCTCAGAGTGACGTCTAGTCTGATACCAACAAAATCAAGATCGAGATGGGTATTGGTCCATTGATCACCGTCCTCAGGACTAGTGATGTTCTGTGCTGCGCTCTTCAGCTCCAGGCGCTTGGGGTTTCCCGAGCCAGGATGAAGAACGGAGGCTCCTCGGGAGGTAAGATCTTGAAGGTCATTGAGGGAAATGAATGTTCCAAGAAGTTGGGATCCTCGCAACCCTGCATTGCTTGTCAGGTGGTATTTCTTGCCGCATTTGGTGGTGATCCAGTAAAGCATCAAGACACTGTGGGGTTTAGTACTATTTTCACAGTGTCTCGGTTGAGGTAGGGTCAGTTAAGTGACGCAAAGTCCTTGATAGTGTCACCTCGATGCAACTCCTGGATATCGTCGTCGTAGTGGTAGTGGACTGATACAGGTGTGTTCCATGTTAGTTAACGCCGTACTCATGCTGAATACTTCGCATACATGCCCCGAGTCAGGAAGTAGGAGTTCGGGTTGTCGGGTTGTCGACGGACTCGTCCAGCATTCCGTGACCGTCTTGGTTGAAACGTAAGAATTGGATCCTTATGCCTGGGTCCAGATTCAGACTCCAGTTATTGTACTGACTTGGAAAGATTTGGCGTCTGTGGATCACATCAACTTATAATTTCGCTAATTATACGGAGTAGGAACGAATATATGTTGTAGATCAGCGGACTAAAGTCGGAGTATCCTGAGTAGCCCAGGACACAGACCACGGCCCACGAGGCGGACTAAGGTCGGAGAATCTGAATGAAGTCCATGCTAAGCCTAAACGGCAGCGAGAAAGCAATCAATGTTCGAAGTTGGAACTTTTATCATACTTGGCAGCTATTCTAATACCACATACACTTGAAGTTTAGTGTAACATCAGGTAGTTTGAGCGGGAATAAACCCAGATCGCCGCCGATCACGTAGATTAACTCTTTGTCCAATCAAGACAACATAGTGGGACGACACAACTTTACAGCTATAGGCCCTCCTGTCATTACAAAATTGAGCATGGCAGTATATAAGGCCTCGACGTTCTCGACAATTTTGGGAAATCATTCCCTCAGTCTATCCCGCGCCCCAAGATTCATGTAATTGGTAGCTCGCAACAACCATGGCAGCAAGCTTCAGCATTATCCTCGGTCTTTCTTGTCTTCTGGTAAGTTATCATGCCCAAAGAAAGACTTCCAAGACAGTTACTAATATCACATCGACTCCAGGGGGCTGTATGGCTTCTCAACGTCATTTACCGCCTTTTCTTTCACCCGCTTGCAAAATTCCCGGGTCCCAAGTTGGCAGCCGTTTCTGACGTAGCTTTACCTTTCTCACACATCACGCGTACACTGTGCTAATTCAAGTTCTGCTAGCTCTGGTATGGCTTGAAATGGACATCCGGCCGGTATCCATTCATTATGGAAGAGACGCATCGCAAATATGGTAGGTAAACCCTCTTTTATCGCCTCCATCGGACTATCTCAACGTCCACGTATCGTCGGGCCCTTTGAGCCATTTCCTAACCCTGATTTATGATTGTGAGCTAATGGATTGTAACTTTCAAGGCGACGTGGTGCGGATAGCCCCAAACGAACTATCCTTCGCTACTGTGCAAGCATACAAGGATATCTACGGACATGCAACAAAAGGCAAGAAGAAGTTCATCAAGAGTGACTGGTATGAGACAGCAGGAGATCATCCTGGTATAGTCAGTGTCAGGGATCCCGCCCAGCACTCGAGACAAAGAAAGTATCTGTCGCATGCATTCAGCGCCAAGTCTCTACGCGGTCAAGAAACGCTCATTCACCGCTATGTGGATATGTTCATTGGCCAGTTGCGTAAGCTTGGTAATCCTGAAGGATCTGGAATAAATGTTGAAGAGGCCCTTAACTGGCTTACGTTCGATATTATCGGTGCGTTTCTTATTTCGTATCCTTGATTCACGCTCTGATTGCCATTATTTAGGTGACCTTGCATTTGGCGAGTCCTTTTCTGCTGTCGCTGAAGGACGGCCCCATTTTTGGGTGTCGATGATCATTGATGCAACTTATTTCAAAGTGCTCGCATCGTTAAGGAAGCGTCTTCCGATCATAAGTCTGTATCTGCCGTTTGTAATGTCAAAAGATTCAGGCGAAATGCATCGTAAGCACATGGAATTGACCAGGCAGAAAATGCTGAAACGACTTGAGATGCCGAATTCCGAGGAGCGCGGAGATTTCTTCTCGCATCTATTGAGCAAGGGTGGCAATGATGTTCCGGAGCAAGAACTCTGCCAGCAATCGAACACGCTGATTGTAGCTGGTTCTGAAACAACAGCTACATGCCTGACTGGGATCGTCTATTGCCTCCTTTCGAATCAGTCTTGCCTAGAGAAGCTCACCGACGAAGTGCGTTCGCGATTCCAGTCGGAGGACGAGATCACGGGGGACGCCACTGCAGAGTTGAAGTACCTCCCTGCCGTCATTGAAGAAGGACTGCGGATCTTTCCGCCTGCGCCGTTCGGCCTCCCGCGTGTTTCGCCTGGCGCTGTTATCGACGGCCACTATATTTCTTCAGGTGTCGTTGTGAGTGTGGATCCTTGGACTACCAAGCATGATGGGCGCTATTGGAAGGAGCCCTATTCTTTCATCCCCGAGCGTTGGATTGACGAGAGCTTCTGCGACGTCAAGCAAGCCAGTCAGCCCTTCTCCCTTGGCCCAAGATCTTGTCTAGGCATCAACTTGGCGTATCTAGAGATGAGGATTATTCTTGCAAAGATGGTTTACAATTTCGATTGGGAATGGGTCAATAACGACGTTGACCTATTCAGGGATGCAAAGCTGTTCCTGTTGTGGAAGAAGCCGGCTCTGATGGTTCGCTTCTATCCCCGTACATAACAGTCTGTTTGGACGGGATGTTGGAAATCATAGTGGATAGCTGATTTTAGCAACTATAGAATACTTTGTTATTATTTCGTACTTTAGTTGTATGGGTTAGATTGCTAGGTTTGTTGGTTGGCTGAAGGGTGCTATGAAGAATTTAGGTCATTACAGAGGTAGTTTGCCTGTTTGGGACCCTGACTGTGACATACGGTTGTTAACATCCACGTGATGCAGTGCCTTGTTAGACCTAACCTGAATAGTCTAGGTCTCGGAAGGGTCCTCCTTTCTCCGTATTTACTATGGGCCCTGGGGCCATCACCGCCTAATGTTTCTCAAATTGTTCATGTGAATCAACAACAAGCCTTAGCCTCGGCAAAAAGATTTAATAAAACGCTATGCCTTCAAAAGAGAGCTCAAGAAAAGGCAAGCCCATTGCTAGGCGGGCTTGCGACCTTTGCCGTAGCCGCAAGCTGCAGGTATGTGACCTTTTGCATCGATTCCCCGCATCCTAAAGTTGACGTTTGCATAGTGTACCTTTGAACAAACAAGTGCCGGGCTGCCTATAACATGCACACGTTGCGCCCAGGTCGGCATGCCCTGCACCTTTCTGACTGCCCGCAAGCCACGAGGCCCACCTAACCGGTATGCATCACTCGCAACTGATGTGAAATAATGAAGGCTTGTTGACATGTCTACCTCTGTAGCCGAGTTGCGGAAGCAAGAGCCCAAATTCACAGTGCTTATTGCAGCAGTTTAAGCGATGAAGAAATCCCTCCTCAGGAAATTCAATCATCGACACTTATCGTTCCCCTTACGATTGAGCATTTCTGCTCCGATGAACTATTGGGAAGATTGATTTCAGACTATCTTAAGTACCTTTACCCTCTCTATCCAATTATACATCGGCCGCGATTTCGGGCAGACTTCGAAAAGAAACGTTACCAGTCAGACCCAAGCTTCTACCGATTATGCATTTCCCTCTCCGCCCTTGTGGTCTCTTCTTCGCCACAAGATTTGGGACATTACGGGTTCCAACCTGAAGAGACGGTTACAAGCATATTAGAAAAGGCCCATCGCTTGGTTGTCCTCAGCAAGATGTCGCAGAGCCCAGCAGTCGGCATATTTCCTGACGTGCACGATATGATATGCTCATACGTACTGAGCATGGCTTTTCATTGTTCAGGTAGTACATACCAGGGCTGGGTGCACGCCTCTGAGGCAGTCCTGTGCATGAGAAAACTAAGCTTGTTCAGACAAGTAGCGCATAATGATCTGGACCAGATAGACTCCGAAATATGCAAGCGAGTATTCTGGTTAATGTTTATTATAATGGCGTATGTCACAACTTCTGCGGCGTTTCAAGCACTTTATTTTCAAGTGACTAATTCTAGTAGCCACGACAGACTTGCGTATCCCGTATCTCACACCGGGATCAGTTATAATCCAGTCTGCATTGATTGGGATTTCCTTATGTTACAGGAGGTTGATGACACGGAGCCGGGCGACACGGAACGAAGCGAAGAGCCCAGAGTCACGCCACTGATAGCCGGGTTCATCGCCTTGGTGAAATTATATCTCTGCGCAGCTCCACTGGGACTAGATAAGTTACCTGGAAACCCGTGTTATGGCCCATTCTCAGCCTGGTCTTCATCAGAGACGCCAAAGAGTGATGGCAGCCAACGGCTCTCCCTTGAACAAGGACTCAACATCGTACACACTGTGCGAGATGTGATCCACCAGCTGCCGCAGGAGTTTAGGATGTTCGACCAAGATGGAAACCCCAACAAAGTTCCCTTATCGTTTGCCATCTCGCGAGCGAAAGTACATATAACGAGCCTTTTTATTCAAAGTATCATCCTTGCGACACTATCAGCCAATAACCCATCGTTTCAGCAGAGCAATCGAACTGGGAGTTCGATAGGATCTGAGGATGCGCTCCTCTCTGAAGAAAGCCAGAATGCTAATCATCAGCTATTTAATCTTCGCAAGCACATTGCTCAGCAATGTTTCCATATTATTACCGTCACACCCGTCTCTGCTCTGAAAGCGAACGGCATCGCCGTGGTAGGTTTCCCATGGCAGCTTCAGCAGATTCGGCTGCTGCATACAGACTCAATTGAAGAGAATTACAAAGAATATAGATATATGCTAAGTAATTCCTAGGTTTCAAAGCTTCGGGAGATCACTGCTACTCTATTAAGCTACAAGGTGGATTCGTCATGTCCTGCTGATGAAGAAAAGCAAGTCCAGTCTTGCCTCGAACGTCTTATTAGCACTTTAGTTGAGATTGACTCTGTAAAGACTATTTCTGAGGAGTAAAGGGCCTCTTTTTGGATAATTGATAAAATTTCCTAGTAAAAGTATATCACGCGATAGGGAGAACTTTATCCCAGATGTGCTATATGCAGTTGAGACCTTTTCTGAGAGCTCACATTAGCAGACAGAATTTAGAAAGAAAGGACGAGACCAGGCAATACGATTGCATGCACAGATTCCTATGTGCCTTACAAGCTGTTTAGACTGTAAACTTTTTGAACATCTCAACCTCATCACAGTGCAAACCAGAACGGTAACTAGCCAGAAGCGATGTAAGATGTAACTCAATTCATGTACATAAAGAGAAGAAGCCAGTCTACATTTCTAGGAGGTTCTATAGATTGTCTTGAAGGCAATCTGTATGACCGCAAACAACAATAAGGAAAGCAATCACTCTGCCTAACATAGTCAACATCTTGTGTAGCCTAGCCTAGTCACGTGGTGTTTGTGTGACTATCACGCCTCAGTCTTTGCGTCCCGGCCTCGTCGACTTCTCTCAATCAACAGACATGGTCAGACACTTGTTTAACTATCATCATATGGACATCAAAGTCCAAAGAGAGAGCTAAAGACAATCTGGCGATCATCACAAGATTAGCCAACTCCATCGCAAGCCAACACCCCTACGATGAAGACGCCCAGTGGCGGGCCCAAACAGCAACAGCACTGTTCCAGGAATTCGGCATCACACCTCTAGCCCCCACAGTTGTAAGCAGCAGGATTACCTCCGTGTCGCCTAGCGAACCCCAGCACAACGTGAAGTTGCCGGCTGAGCTATACCGAATGATTGTTGGATTCGTCAATACTTTTCGTCAACAGTCCGGATCGAGAGAGTCGACATTGGTTGCGCTCTCATGTACATGCAGAACTCTAAACAAGTTCGCCGAAGAATTCATTTATAAGCATCCCGGAGTCCTTCAAGACAGTGACAAAAAGTGGAAATTCTTGTTCAGCCTCAAAATCAGGCCGACCCGGGCGAGCCTTGTACGATCCCTGCTACTCGACTGGAATCGCCATGTGGAAAATAATGATCCGGTGATGGATATCATCGCCTCATGCACGAGTATCGAGTTCCTTTTCGTCGGTAATGAGAGTCGGAATCCCATGATGAATCACGTCGATCAACTTGAGGGACTCCAACTTATACTGTCTACCTGTACTCGTCTCAAGTCACTCCATTACTTTACCAGGTGGGGGTCCGATCGTGTTGACCTGAACAGAATGGGAGTAATTGAAGCGCAAAGATATCTCTCTGATTGGATATCCGGCCACCCTCATGTCAAGCAATCATTGGGACAGCTTGAGACCCTAGGCCTAAATGGCCCGTCGTCGAGTTGGATACTCCAAGGTTCTCTACAATACCTATTCTCCAACTTGACATCCCTACAGCTCAAGTGCGATAACGTCTTGGACTCCAGTAGCACTCCACTCTTTGATATATCTCAACAGTGCCAGAAGCTCAAGGTTCTTGTGGTCTCATATAGATTCTTTACCACTTGTGAGTAGTACGTAAGGCTACCATAAACTCTTCAATGATTGTATAGGTTTCCTGAGGTAACGCAGTACCTAGGCAGACATATAAGAGGGCTTTTGGCGAAGTAACGGCCATAAAACAACAATCCCTTTCGTTCTATATACCTCTATTGTTATGCATCTATAATATAATATAAAAAAGACAAGAAATGAAGCCAACAAGAAGCAAATGCTGACTTGGCTTCAATGTTATAGAGAAGGACTCCAAGATTTGTGCATGATCCTTTAACCTTCCTTTCAGCTTCTTCCGATCAACATCCTGCACAGCGACATTATCCTCGATGGCCAGAACAGCCGCTGCTCCCGCACTCTGTCCCATGATCATATAGACAGGCTCCATGCGGATTGCAGACAGAGCAATATGCGTGGCGCTCATTGTCACGGGATTGACAAAGTTGGTAGCGTCCTCCCTTCTAGGGACGATTGATCCGTATGGGACGCTGAAAGGCCCGGGATTTGGAACGTGGATGAGACCCTCGTCATGTATCCGATCGTTGATAACGACACGTTCCACCTGATGGACGTCAAGAGTGTAGTATCCAACTGCAACGACAGTATCGTTGTTATAAGGCTTTGGATGCTGAATGTCGGCTTGTGTCATTGTGTACTCGCCGTCCATCCTTCGAGCCTCGCGAATATATATCTCGTATGGCCAGTTGCCATTATCAGTCCATTCATCCTTCGCGTAGCCCCAGGCACTGGTGTTCTTGCGAATAAAGTCCGGCACATCTTTGTGGTTCGCCAATGTCCAGAGAAGTCCTTGCGCCCAGATCTTGTGCCTTTTCGCAGCTACCTCCCGCTCCTCATACGAATACTCAGCATAGTTGGACGTCTTGTTGTAACTTCCGCCTATCAGGTCAGTACTAATCTGGCCAGCCGCGTTGGTGTCGGTTTTGAGATTCGGCATGAGCTGTGTCGTGAAGAACGGGCCCAGATAACCAGTCTTGATATATCTGATCAAGATTTTGTAGTGGGATTCGTTGTAGCCATCTGGTTTGAAGAATTCCACCTTGTTGTCATCTTCTCTGGTGAGAGATAACCGGTAGTTGAAAGCTTGGAGACGATGATCTTTCTTGCCACGCGACTCTAAAGCTGCGAATTTGGTGATCACGCGACCAACTCCGGGGAGCAGACCGCTATCAGGATCATCGGGATCGTTGTACGGGTCAATGGCAGCCAGTCGTCTGGGCTCGTTGAAGTGAATGCCAGCGGCGGACTCATCAAACTCCTGCTTGTCTTCGCGCCCAACGCGATACGATATGCCTGCTGTCTCCATGAGATCGCCTTCGTAGCCAGCATCAATAAACATCTTTCCAGAGAAAGTTGCCCCGGACCGCGTTTGGAATGATTTGATGACGGTTCCATCCTTCTTGACGCCGCTGCTAGTACGAAGGATGGACTCGTTTCGAAAGACAGGAATTCCCTCATCCTTGATCCATTTCTCCAAGATCTCCTCTGCAACCTTGGGCTCAAACGTCCACTGAACCTTGTCGCCAATGGCCGGTCCAGGCTGCGCCTCGATATGCTTTGCGAGATAGTCGTCTCGTGTCTCACGCGTCCATGCGTCGTCGTTGTCGTAATAGTCGTACACTTTGCCGTAAAACTCCCTAGCAATTCCACCAATGGTGTTTCCATCCTTCGAGTCCGTCCAGCCCAATCCCGAAGTAGTAAGGCCGCCGATTCGTGATGTCGGAAAGACTAAAGTGGCGGTCCTGTTCATACGAACCGTTTGAATGGCAGCTGCCAGCGCGGCAACCGTGTTGCCATAGATGATCACGTCAGATTCATGAGAAGTCGCTGATAAGACGCCAACAGTAAAAGAAGCAATGATGTAAAGACAGACGATATGTACAGACGCCATGCTTGTGAGGGTTTACCTGGCTGCTTCACGCAGCTCAAGCAGTAAAATCATCAAAAACACGTAAAATAAGGAGTAAATAAAAGTGCGAAGATGTAATTTGGCGCGCATTTTGACTTTAGGATGATGCATTTGCTGACGTGCTTCTTATTTTACTTAAGTGGGGCGGATACCGCGGACGGCGATTCCTTGATTCAGGAGTGAGCATCACAATCTACCAATCGGCTGAGTCCGATCAGCACAATGTTCCACTGATTGGCTCTCCAATCTCTCCCTAATCTCACACCGGCTGTCTGCCAAGATAAGGCTGTCGTTATCTCTCCCAATCCTACCCAAACAGTCGGTAGTTGTGATAAGGCATGCCACGCTACCCTGGAGTCACACTTAACATCTGTCTTTCAACGTCATTTTGATAGATTTAGATCTTATAATGTCTATATCGTGAGCTCATAATGACCTTCTAGTTCCCTGTTAATATCTCAATAGTAAATAATAAGTATATTAACAGATCGGGCCAAGATTATCAATTTTAGGCATAACTTACACAGTATTTAAGACTTTTTACGTCTCAAGTTGACTTATATATATAAGTTCTACGGTGTACCTAAATTCACTATTACACTAGTTTTCTATTAAAGAGCCTATATTTTATCAGGATATGCTTAGTACCTGGAACTTCGCAGTGCGATGGCGGATTTACCTGCGTTCTCAACCAGTCAAGCCGCTAGATAAGTATCTCCTGGTAACCAAGTTCTCTGTATTAATTTAGGCTCTGATCCATGAGTCTCAACTACAAAACGTTAATAAGACTGGTAGGTATTTCCTGGCCCGCCGAAAGGAAGCAATCCTGCTAATAGACAGACATCCAGTAATAACAATAGGAGACCCAGCATAACATGGAAACAGTGAGTCTGTAGCCCTGGCTCTCTCTACCAAGTATAAATGAAGTTACAGGTAGGATCTTAAAATAGAGAATTTTAGTAGGCCATCCCTTAATAATAGAGAAAATGCTCATAGGTATAGAGTTAAATCAATAGTCTTATACTGATAATAAATGAGAATCTAAGGGAACTATATACTAGGAAAACCGTCCCGAGTTGTGAGTCGGTCGGATGAAAAACCTAGGTTCTATCATAACTCGCAGTTTCCTCATAATCTGACCGTCTGTCCAAACCATCCCAATGACCGAACATGATAGATTTCTCCTTACTGAATAAATAATTAAACGATGTTTCACATGAGGAACTTGGTCTGTTGACTTACCTTGTGACCGTCGCCACCGCGGCATTTTTCGATGGCGCTGCAGCCCCGGTTATAGGGGTTGGCTTCAGCACCAGGACGGCAGTTCGCGGCTGAGGCGCCCTTGACCGAGCAAGGGACATTGTCGTGGCGGATAGCTCCATATGAGATCTCACCGCCCTGGTCGGCTATAGGAGCCGCAGTGGCGAGAGTGATGAGAGATAGTGTGATGATGGAGAACTTCATGTTGCTTGAGGAGAGTTGAGAGATGAAGGAGTGTTGTATAATGGTGAGATGAGCAGGCTGCTGAGTGAAAGAAAGAAGATTGGTTTTTGAACTTGATGTTAAGAGACGAAAAGGGAGTATATATACTGTAGAGTCTGCTAGCAATGACATGAAAACATCGGCAGATGAAAGAACTTGGCTCATCTATACGACGACTCAAACCTTGATGCTTGAGAGTTTTGGCTAAGAGTATCAAGAGATTCAGATAGGTACTATACCTGTAGTGCTAGGCTAAAAGCCAGAAAGTTTAGAACGCTTACCTTGGCGGACTAATCAAAGGACGGCTTGTTAGTGTCCCCTTTTCGTATGCCAAGGAGATGATAATGAACTTGGAAATAAAGAACTCAAGCCCAATCTATCTGTTCGAACATTTTACATCTTCTATGGCCGCTTCACATGGTACGTTGTCGGATCCTGTTTAGGCTGCAAGTCTACTGAGCTTCATTAATGGCAGTGAGTATATGAGATAGTCTCCCATGAGAACCTGTTGTCCTACACAGTGGGCGATCCCCTTATTCTCTCACCCCTGGAGGCTCTGTTCACTTACACCCAATGTTGCATAATCGGCCCGTTATTTTAGTCGTTTGACTACGATGACCCCTGGTAACTGATCTTATTGGAGGTCTTGACTGTTGAGGTATAGAAACTTTCACCAAGTCTCGTACTAAACCCCTGTAAGGTCTTGGAACGTCTCCTAACTGGGAACCCAGGAGGAAGGAAAACACTGGGGTCCAGCGGGACCTTTGTGAATTCAACGACTAGGAACAGGTTTGGGGAATCTTCTCCGCCCTATGCAATCCAACTGCCGAGAAACGCTCGGATGGGGGCCGTACTACAAGCCCACACGGAACTCCGGGAAGTCTATCGAATATCGTGCCCGCTCTCGGGTCCATCAATCGGCGATAAGCGATGGAGACTGGAGCTGTTGAAAAAGAATGAAGAGAAATACTGCTTGCAAGCTGAATTGAACATAGGTTTGATTTGGGTTAGGTTTCTAATGACTAAAGGCTCTATGGCGCGATGGCATGTCGCCAGCTAGTAAAGCCTGGCCAAACTGAAGCCATCCCGAGGTGACAGGTGCCATCAGCCATAAATATGCATAACAAAGAAGCATCAAGTACGGAACTCGGCACAGTGGCATACCCCAAGTCTTGGGATCCTGGACGCGAGCCTCTCGACTCATATGATGTTTGTGCGGCTAGTCCCGGGAGCATTATCCATTTAAGGCTACAGCGCTATGTCATTTTAGCGCCGCCGATCCCCTACCAATTTCACTACAGGGATTGACGATGAAACCCAGTCGAGTTCTTTGATCCCGATACTTTGAACATGGACAAGTAAAGGTACAAGTTTTGAGCTTCAGAATATAAAGTCGTGGCATCTGCAAGAAGTCTTTCATGAAGGATTAGAAGATCTGGTCTTTGATCCTGAATGATACTTATCATCACAGCAACTAGGTTGACAAGAATCACATGAAACCACGCCATCTCACGCAGTAAGACGCACAATTAAGCTTCAGCTCCCAAGCGAGCTCAACTCTAATTGATCCATGCGCACCATCCCAACCGTGGCTTGAGTTGCGAGGTTACTGTAGGTGCCCCGTACTGCGGCTGACCTGTGGGGTTACCGAGCGGGATGCAAGGGTTGATTTCGGAGGTCCATCCGCTCATTCGACAGACTATAACAAGAACAGCCTCGTGCAGGAAACGGTCCCGTTTAGGTTCGTTTAGGAAGCCTTAGCCACGTCAACATCAGCATAAAGAATTACGGCAAGGGCTTCGGTAACGGGCGTATCGTAGTCGAGGCCAACGATTCGGTAACTTATCAAGACCCCGAAGATGGGTCTTTACGTTCTACTACAGTCTTTACGAGACATCAGGGTTTGTCTAACTCACATCATTGCTGATCTTTAGAGGTTTTGGCGTCTTTGGGAACCGGCCACAGCGGATGGCCGCCTGGAGATTGTTGGTACTGGCTTCTCATGGCAGGCGTCGCCACAATGTGCGAAAGTTATTTGTACAGGAACACGCGAATCTTGTTACCGCGTCTGAGCGTCCCTAGCGGCCACCTTGGGTTCTTGTGAGATCAATGGAAGACGCCAGGGAAAATTACGATCTTACGGGCGGCACAAACCACGTCGGAGATACATTGGACGGTCAAGGATCATTGTCCTTTCACTAAGCCCTGTAGGATCACTCGGTTGCCAAATGTACTCCGTAATGACAGGATGCTAAATCCAGAGCTCGGCAGTTGACTTGGAACAAAAGTTCCACTCCGTCAGTATGACAGTTAAAGTCAGCATCTAGAGAAAAACCGTTTACCAGCTATAAGTCGCTCAGTTGCAGATCTCATACGATGCAAATACAGTGCCAGAAGCAAGTGAAATATTCAAGGCCTGGGTAACGCTTGATGCAGTCGAGGTTTTGAAGAGTAAGTGCTGCTTCCTTCAAAGAGGGCATGCTTGCTGCGGCTTTGAGTAAAAGCTTGTTTTAGATGACAATGCTACCAGCACGCTGGGTGATAGCAATGCCTCCTCAAGCAGTATCTTCGAAGCAGCTTTATGTAACGTTACTTGACATTGACACTCAAAATTCATCTATAAGGGTTCTTCAATACAGACGCCGCCTCTTGGACAGCACATCATCGATATTTCTATTCATCGACAGGCTCGAACTATTGCGAGCTAGAACATTCAGTTTCTTTCACTGGATTTGCACCCCTGGCTCAGGTCTAGGGGATATGCTGCTTTAGCCTCTGATGCATCCATTTCCACGGAGTTGAAAATGCGGCGACTTGCTTGTGAATAAAAAGAATACGGATACTTGCTGGGTTCTGCAAGATGTCCCCAAGTATAGAGAGTAACTGCACTAAGGAATAAGTCTAGTAAACCTCGGGTCGTGATGTGAAAATCTCTAGTTATATATTTAAACAAAACGGAAGGCATTAACAGTTATTTACAGAGAGGATAGACGAGTTTGAGGCCTTCGTGAATAACTGGCTACTTTTTATTATAATAAGTCTTAGGCCTAATTTTCTTATAAATCTCATTAGTGATCTTTTAAAAGACATATAAAGGCCGGGATCTCTCAAGCTTTAGACATAATCGGCAATATAAGAGAAAGG
>JABEEJ010000554.1:0-18296 GCA_013363135.1 Fusarium brevicatenulatum
TCCTCCTCCTCCTCCTCTTCCCTGTCTCAGAAATACTTTCTGGCCTGGCTTGGTTGGTCCGCTCTATCTATACAGACAGTCCTTCCGCCTATCCAGCTCAATCGATTCTAATCCCCCTCCTCGTCCAACATACGCAACTTGAATCGAGGCACTTCTCCTGAGGCAACGAGAAACGGATTGCTCTACTATCGAGCCACTTGGTTTTACCACTTACGCTTATTCCGTCGAGACTTCTCCATCCACACCACCCAGACCGATTCCTCTCTCGAATACATAGCTCAAACCCGAGTTTCCGGACGTTTTCGCGACTTCGTCTGCTGGCTCGTCTCATGCTCTTGTAACAGCATTGACCTTGAACGATCCTCAAATCTCTTACTTCGGCTTCTATTTGATCTGTCTCACTCTACTCGCTTGCGATAACCGAACCGAGTTTCCGACTCCATCGAGAGACGGCACCCATTTTCGACTTGTCTTGCATATATACTCCCAATCAACCTCACCCTACGCCACAATTCCACCTCAAACCCCCATAATGTGCTTTGGAAGTCGGGACAAGGGCGATCGCGGTCTCGCGCGATCTCGTGATATCGACAAGCAGCTTCGCCAGGATGAGAAGAGGCTATCCAAGGAGGTCAAGCTCCTCTTGCTAGGTAGGAATGATCTGGCCGCGCTTTCGCACAGATAAGACTGCTGACACGCCATGCGCGTCCAACAGGTGCTGGAGAATCTGGAAAGTCAACTGTACTCAAGCAGATGAAGCTTATTTACTCTCAGGGCTTCAGCAAAAATGAGAAGCTGGAATGGAAGCCCGTCATCTTTAGCAACATTGTTCAGTCTTTCAAGGTTATTGCCGAGGCAATGAATGAGCACGATCTCCAATTCGACAACCCCGACAACGAGGTAAGTCAAGTTCTTCTTCCCCGCTATGACTGCCCAAGCTACGGTTCCGACGAGAATTTTGAGTGAGGCGGTAGAGTGAGACATGCCCAATTACTAATAGATGCTGCAGAAACATATGGCCCACATCCTTGTCGATCACGAAATTAGCCCTCACGACCCTATGCCGGCTGACTATCTTGAGCCCATCAAAGCCCTATGGGTAGACAATGGTGTTCGAGCGGCCATTGGGATGGGCAACGAATATGCGTTACACGACAACCTGACCTAGTACGTGCTGTATGATGGCATGGCATGAAGTTCTTGGCGCTAACATGTTCTAAAGCTTCATTGAAGACATCGATAGACTTTGGGGAGAGGATTATGTCCCCGATGACCAGGATCTTCTTCGATCGCGATTGCGAACTACTGGTATCACAGAGACCATCTTCGACCTGGGCCAACTAACCTACCGAATGTTTGATGTTGGTGGCCAGCGTTCAGAACGAAAGAAGTGGATTCACTGCTTTGAGAATGTCAACTGCCTGTTGTTCTTGGTCGCAATTAGTGGTTATGACCAGTGCTTGGTTGAGGACAAGGATGGGGTCAGTAAAAGATGAAACCAGACAGGAAGCTTCGAATACCCTGCTGACAGTGACACAGAACCAAATGAACGAGGCGCTCATGCTTTGGGAGTCGATTGCCAACTCGCATTGGTTTGCCAGATCAGCGCTGATCCTGTTCCTGAACAAGATGGATCTGTTCAAGGAGAAGCTCCCCAAGAGCCCCATCACGAACCACGGGTTCACCGATTACCACGGACCCAAGGACGACTACAAGGCGGCGAGCAAGTACTTCCTAGACAAATTCAAGGCTCTGAACCGAAACACCGAGAAGGAGATTTATGGCCATTTCACCAATGCTACCGATACGAACCTGCTCAAAATCACAATGGCCTCAGTCCAGGACATGATCATCCAACGCAACCTCAAGCAGCTCATTCTCTAATTCAGCGTAATCTGGAATCGGAACTTGTTATACGGAGACATCCGACATTTATCAAGATATACACGACTATAAAATGGGGTTCAGATATTCTCCAGGCGATAACTCAGCCTCAGCCTCAGCCTCATCATTTCTTCTTCATGCCCTCATCTGGTTAAGATGTATCAGTGCTGTCGATCAGGACTATATTGCTTCCTTTCTTCTGGATTGTACTTTTTTTTAAAACCTCATTACCGACTCGGGCCATTCGAAGCAGCGATATGTTCACATGCGCTTAATATGTCCGGACCTCTATGCCAATTGACACAGTTGTCGGAGCCGCGTGGACCCCCCTCACACGGATGCAACCCAACACTTGATTGCCTCCCATGGCAATACTGGCAACACGGTCTGAAGACTTTGTCCAGGCCGCAGTGCATAAGTCAAAGCTGTCAGAGACGAGTCATGACTCGCCAAAGCAAAGTCACCAGGTGCATCAGGGCAGCAGTGGAACGATAGCGGAACGAGCGTTTTGGCCGGATTGTGTTTTTTGTGCATTGCATTGCATGATACCTAAGGCGTACCAGTGGATTCATTTCGGGTTGTCTGTTCTTTTGTTCTTCAAAACCGATTGTTCTAAAAGTAGCAGAGCGGCGGGCTTGCCATCCCTTGTTTCTTTTAGTGCTGTTGATGAGGCGTATGATATAAACAACGAGGGGATTGATCGGTTGATTGATTATGTACGTATAGATTAGAGGAACATAACATATCAAAGCATAAGGTAACTTGATACTCAGTTTCAGATGATTGGCATCAAAGTCACCTGTTGCTGGCGCATTCACACCGCCCTGTATCCTGCTGGAGAAACATCCATGGGCTGTGACTTTTGGCCTGGGACCGAATCTTGAAATATCCGCGGCCACATGGCTGCTCGGACCATGTGTTGTGAGGTGCTCGCTAACAAAAGTGGAAATCCGACCACGCTTTAGGGCACTGTATTTTCTCTTGTCTCTGTTAGGTTGGATGTGTTTGAGATTAACGCATGAGGATTCGATGAAATTGACCATGGATGATGATGGTGTATGGATCATACATAGGTGACAAGGGTGTAAAAGTATAAATCGAGACTGACATTGGGCTGTGATACTCGGGGTCCAGGGTGTCAATATCAAGATGAGTACGGATTAGGACATGACGGGACCGCTTAGCATTGAGGATAGGACGATTACTGTGACTGTTCTATATGAGGAACTACTAGTTCTGGCGGACTTGCTAAAGCTGTGGGCTTAAGTGTTAGATCTGGTGTTTTACGCTGAGCAGTTGTACGGGTAACTCGCTATGGTATATATATTAGAATATTACTGGTACTTTCCAGACTGCATTTACAGCAATACTACTATACTCTATTTCGCGATCTCGTAGTAGCTCCATGGGCGGGTCAGAACTATGTAATTCATTAAATGTGATTGGTTCAGAACTGCCATGTACTCTGAAGCTGCAGGCAGAACGAATAGATATAGCAGGTATCCGTAATTCACCTACTTAATTTTATTTGTCTACCAAGTTGAGGCAAATTCTTAGGTACACAAAAGGCCTAAGTTACCTACTTAGGTAGGTAGTTTTCAAGAAACCTGACGTAGACTACTGATGCACTTGGGCTCGCTTGTGAGATAGAGTAGTAGGTATATTGGAGTAGAGATCCTGTAAACCTTACTGACGCGGGGTCATAAAAAGCACACGAAATATAGAATAAGGTACTTATGATGCAGTACCTTGACAGAAGTATCAGTCAAGTTAGGTGTTGAATAACACGATCTATAGAGGGCCTTGATATTAAGCTGTCTAGGTAGATTTTGGTGAAAAACTGCCAATTAATAACGTTAACGCCACTGCAAATCGTTGCGGTTTTGTTTCATCATTTGTGCCACTTATTTTTGTCCCCCGCGCCTTGATAACTCCAACAACTTTTTCTGCCACCTCCTCTTATTTCATACCTACCTGGTTACCTACATAACAACTGCGACAAACCACCAAAGACGTACATGCTCCGTCGCCTCTTCAACACCATGGCCGAATCAGCATCCAAGCGCGTCAAGACCACGGGCAACGGTCCTCTCATTGGCACCCACAATGGTCACTTCCACGCTGACGAGGCCCTCGCCGTCCACATGCTCCGCCGTCTTCCCGCCTACCGTGATGCCTCTCTTGTCCGTACGCGCGACCCTGCCATCCTGGCTACCTGCCACACTGTTGTCGACGTTGGCGGCGAGTACGACGCTGAGAAGCGCCGTTTCGATCATCATCAGCGCGGCTTCACAACCACCTTTCCCGGCCGCCCTACAAAGCTCTCCAGCGCCGGTCTTGTCTTCCTGCACTTTGGCCGCGCCATCGTTGCTGAGCGCCTTGGACAACCCGAGGACTCTGCCGACGTTGCATTGATTTACAGGAAACTGTACGAGAACTTCGTTGAAGCCCTCGACGCCCACGACAATGGTATTTCTGTTTTCGACCCTGCTGCTGTCGCCGCTGCAGGTCTCGAGAAACGCTTTAGCGAGGGCGCCTTTGGCCTTGGTGCCATGGTCGGACGTCTGAACCCCAAGTGGAACGACCCTACACCATCTGATCCCGCCGAGGCTCAGGCAGCTGAGGATGCCAAATTCAACGAGGCCAGCAACCGCATCGGCGAGGAGTTCGACAGAGATCTTGACGGCTACGCCGGTTCTTGGCTCCCTGCCCGCACCATTGTCCAGGAGGCCTTCACCAAACGCACGCAATACGACGAGCAGGGCCGTCTGCTTGTCCTCGAGGGCCAGTCTGTGCCCTGGAAGGATCATCTTTATGCTCTCGAGGACGGTACTGCTTCGGTGCTCTACGTTCTATACGCTGAGAAGCCTGAGCCTGGCGCCAAGTGGCGCATCCAGTGCGTTCCTGAGAGCAAGGATTCCTTCGTCAGCCGAAAGCCCTTACCCGAGGCATGGAGAGGATTCCGCGATGCTGAGCTAGATGGCATCAGCGGCATTCCTGGGTGCGTCTTTGTCCATGCAGCTGGCTTCATTGGTGGTAACAAGACTTTCGAGGGTGCCAAGCAAATGGCGCTCAAGGCTCTGGATGCTTAAAGAGAGTATCACCACCTGGAAACAATTCAGGTTGTATGAACATTTCTACGATATCATGGCAAAACGCAAAAGTTCCGGGTAATATTACACACTAAGACAAAAGGGACAGAAGCAGAAAAAGGGAATGGAAATAGAAAGCATGCTTCTGAAACGAAGCAGGTAGCTAAAAGACCAAATGAACATGATAACCATTTGCGGAGAGTGTGGTGTTTCTCTCACCCTGCCGCTGTCAAACAACATTATCCGATGATTCCAGATCGAGATATGTCCCCCCGTGTGTGCGAGCCAGATTGTCTGCCAATTCCCAAACGCCAACTGTGCGATCCTCGTAAGTCGTCAAAACCGATTTCGCAATCCACCACAAGCCCACGCACAAGGCTTAGTACCAAAGAAACAAACGTTCCATGTTTTGCGAGACAACAGTGAAGAAGTGTAAGAAAAAAAAATCCCTCTTTGTTCCTGCTCCGTTGCACTTTTCTTTTATCATTTTCACTCGACGCTCTATCGTCGGATTGGGATGCCCTCGCCGCCAGCGGCAACAGGCTCAGGTATAGCAGCGTCTACGTCTTTGGACTTGTCGGCATCATTACCCTCGGTCTCGTCAGCGCTGGTCTCGCTCTTGAGGAAGCTGCTCTCCTTAATAGGGCTGCCAGCCTGGATGCCGGGCACGGAGCCGTGGTGGGCGTGCTTGGGTACGCTGGCTCCGGAGCCGTTCACCGGGGAAGAGAGGTGGGGAATGTTCTCGGGGACGGGATGCTGAGAGCCGACGGCACCAGCATCAACGCCGTCGCCCTTGCCGGCCTTGGACATGGCATAGTCGCCCGAGTCGAAGTATTTGCGGTCCTTGAGATGCTTGGCGAAGTGGTCGGATCGAGAGGGCAGCTTGCCGTAGAGGCGGAAAAGTCGCTGCTCCTCAGGAGTGAGTGACTATAACGAGGGGTTGGCGTCAGCAAAGTAGTCGGTACGATTGAAGATCGCGTCGGTGTAGATGTTGTGAGGAGGGATTGACATTGACGGGCACCATGGCCATCGAGTCATGCACAGAGGGGAGCTCGAATCGCCTGAGGTTGGAAGGTCTCCATGGGCAGCTTACCTTGACGTCGACCTTGTTCTTCTGATGAGGGTTCATGGCGAAAGAGGTACTGCTGATACGCTAAGGTCGAGATCACAAGAGAAGGTGTGAGGATCGGGTCGAAGGAAAGATTTGTACAGTGCTGCTCTCTTGGTATTTAGACAAGCAAAGAGTTCGTTTTGAAAAGGACCAAGATCGAGCGAGAATGGCGGGGGGGATTTATTGGAGGAGCCACGGGCAGGGTCCTAACTTAGGTGGTAACAATGGATAGTACTGGTAGTGGCAGTGGCAGTAGCAGTGGCAGTAGCGGTGGCAGCAGGGGATTTTAGGGATCGATGGATGATTGTGCCTGATTGGGGGGCTCGAGAGCAGTTGGGTATGATGTAGCTGCCCTGTGAGCCTGAGAGCCCAGGCTTAGTGGGGTAGCGAGTTCGTACGAGTTACAAGGATGCCCGCTTGTTGCTTAGTGGGGTAGGCTGTGCTGTTGGTGAGGTGTATGAAGATAGAGGGGCGGCGGCTTTGCTGTATACACGTCATAAGCGCATGGGGTGAAACGTGGACAACCAACTCGATTATTGATGTGTGTGTACTGTACCTCTCTGTTTTCTCAAAACTTGCGTCTGTCTCTTCCTTATCATCGATGATTTGTATCTAATGGATGCTTATCTTTACTCCAGAAGTGACGGTGTGTGCATTCTTTCCTGTCCCCTTTCTGTCCTTCATGTGTCGATTCAACTACAACTTCACTCTCCAACGGTCGATACGTACTTGTAAGGTGTAAGGTAATCAGCACACGATAAACGTACTGTACATGGGTGGCTATATTGATATAGTCAACTTCTATCAGGCTCTAGGGGAGGAAAGAAATCCCAGGACCTTGATCCTAAATGACAAAAAGACTTAGGTAACATATTATGAGTTTAGGGTATCATTTTTGCTAAGTTTATTTTGACACCCTATCTCAAGGTCTGATATTTCTTGCTTCCCGATGGAGCTGTACCAGGCAACACAGTATCATCGGGTAACTACAGCAATGCAATGATCCGCGCTGCATGAATTGTATCTGTGTCCTCGCCCCAGGCATGACAATGACCCGTGCTTCCTTGCTTCCTGGTTGGGCATTGCTTATCCAGCAGGAATCGCAACAAGCCGCCGTTAACATATCGCATATACCTACCTATTTTGTGGGTCGACAGTGGACTGGACGAAGGAACATCCTCGCTGGTTACTAATCGAGAGTGCCGTCGACATCTGACAGTACATACCCCAGCGTCACCAAGATCGTCAGGGCGACTTGCTCGTCCCCTGGTAGCTTGTATTGAAGTCAACATCCATTGATACCCAGTGGGTGATCAAAAGCCACGGTCTATGTGTTCAGATTTGGGACCACAATTGGGCTGCTGGGCCCCAGACAGCGGCACTGTCAGGCATGCTGTACTTGAGAATGCAGCTTGTAGCGATATGGGTTATGGTTGTACGGGCGAGTCAAGACAACATCGAAGCGAAGCGAGTGACGCGTTGTTGGTAAGCGTCGTCTTGACACACCAACAAGCGTGAAGAGGCACCTTCGTTTGCCAGGTTGATGGCTGTCTTGCGTTTCATTGCGCTCTGCTCTTGTCTCGTGCTTATCTGTAAGCAATACTTTGACTGGGCGTCAGTAGACAAGAGCCGAGAGATTCTAGTAGCAGAGTTCATTCGCCTCATAAAGACATGAAATGTGGCTTACTTACTTACTTGCTTCCTTTGCCTAGGTAGGTACCTTGAACTACTGTAGCGCTGGGCTCCATCGCTCACATGGCATTCTTTCTAGCGTCATCAGCCATCCAGTGAGCTAGGAACGGAAGCCAACATACTGCAGCACCACAAACACCATTACCGGCATTCCATCTCCGGGTTGTACTGCACTGTGTGTCCGTCCCTCCTCTTATCGGGGTCGATACGACTTTCTTGACCATGTCATTGCTGTCGGGCTTCTCAAAATTCCAGCTACTTCTTTCTGGCGTGCTATTCTATGTCCACGAATCGACCAAAGGACTATTGTCGGAACCACAATGGAGATGACCACCTGAGCAAGTAATTGATGATACACATGGCGCCTCTTAGTTCTAGCTTTCGAAGCTTGGGAAGGCGCCGGCTGCTGATCATCGTTCTTAGGATAGAGTTCGTTCTGTTGGCGCAAAGCGGAAGCTTGATGCACCCCACAAGCCGGCCCTCGGGTACTAACTAATGCAGAGGTACTGTGCAGTTGAAGGTGTGCTCATCACGAGAATCTCCCCATTGTGAGGAGGGCAGCAGCAGCAGCAGCAGTGGCTGCTGGTATGTTGATGAAGATTTAGCTTGGCGTCAAATTTAAACCCAGAACTGATGCTTCCTGTCGGCAGTTGATCAATTCAGCACTGATCTAATTGCTGATGTTTGGCCTGATCAGTCATTCGTCTTCTTGGCTCAACATCAAAGGTTATGATAGCACACGTCTTGCGTCTTGGTGTGAGACGGGACTCAATGCTGCTAAAGAGCTAACTTATACCTGCCTCGGTCTTGTTGTGATGAGTATTACGGTTTCTAACATGGGCATTTTAGGCACTGGCCACGGGAATCCGTCATCCCCATTATTACTATATGCATATTCTTATGTCTGGATCCGCTGAATAAGTCACCAAGGTGGGTTGGTAGTTGGAGAGGTCCGAGACATGTTGATCAACATTCTAACTACCTTACCTAGAGAAATGTTCGATTCACAACATCACTACGTTAATCCTTCTGCTGTGCATCCAAGAACAGTGTTGTGTCGTGTCATGCCAGCCTTGGTAGTTAATAAGCACCCACGGCCACAGTCACTCATCATCATGCAGCATCCATTCCTTCCGCGTGCCAGTTGCACCTTGTTGGTTACAACTAGGGTCGCATGACTCAAAAACGGACACGCTCGTTCTGAGTTGGCTGCAATATGTACTAGCGACGTTGGAAAGGGGAGAGAGCGACAACCTACAGTGCTCTAGACCGGGCTGGGGTTCAGCTGTGACGAAGCAACTGCCAAAGGTTGTCGCTGGTGTTGGACAGTGATTTCCTACGTGCTCTGTTCTGTCTGAGCCTGGTAGTCTACCGTATCATTGGAGTGTTGATCTCGGATTGGTCAATGTGACAAGGGCCTCGGGCTTTTAAATATCGAGGGGTTTTGGTTTAGTCAATCCCGGTAAATTCATGGAAACCGACGGGGATAAGTCGGATGTGTTTATTCTTGAAACAATGGAAGATACCGAAGCTGGAGAGTCCAATCAGGTGCACTAGGCTGTGGCAGCAACTCTCTCTGAGTGAGATGACTGTTTCAGATGCACATTGTTTGTTTGTTCTGGAACGTGTTGGAAGCTTCGAGGTTGTTTGAGAAGCAAACGCCTTTTACTGTTCTCGACCATGAAGAGTTGCAATTCTGTAATGGTTGAATAGCTCGTTGAACTACAGAGAGTAACATTGGCCCTCAACATACCTAGGTGCCTCAAGTACTAAGGCAGTACAAGGATCAAGATACAGCTGGTTTCTCAGCACCTAGTCAGTGGGTTGATGTACGATCTGCTGCATCGATGAATCGTTGTTTTAGTAATTAAATAATGCTATTGTAAGCAAGCGGTTATCGGCTGCTCGGTTGTACGGTTACACGGACGCCGGGTCCAGGCATTGTTATGGGAATTGCATCGTCAGTCTGGAGACTTGATAGGGCTGACTCGTATGAGTGGGCTCTTTACAACAGATGCCCAGCAAGATATAGGCTTATGATATGGTGAGATTAACTACGGAGTAGGACAACGAAAATAGATCGTACTACCTAAACAGACCTAGAATAATATAATACTTTGCCCTCTACTTTATGCCCAGCTACCCTATATGAGTTATACGCAAAATGCCGGACTGACAGCCCGTGCCGTGGTAAATATCTCCTCTTGGAGCTAGCGCGATAAGTTTTCCAGAACCTGACCGGATCGGGAGATTGGCCGGATGGCATCATCAGGGCCTGCTCTGATTTGATGCTTGGGGCTCGATTTCTAAGCAGAAATATCCGCTTCTGAGCGACGCAACATAACGCAACAACCATCACAAGCCGACGAGTTTAACGAGGAGGGACAAGGGAGAGATGATGAAATACACACATAGAAAATGGAGATCGGAGGAGTAGGCAGATGATACCTACCTACCTAAACACCGCAGTTGTTTCCCACAAGAGAGACAAGCCAAGTCAAGCCACTACAACCAACCATATCAGTATCAGCCCTTTTGATGCTATAGTTCTATCATATCAAACCCCATGCCATTCATTCATGGTCTGAGGTAGGCTAGTTCTTCGGCGCTTCTCTTCTTCTTGACTTTGACAACGGGCGAACCCGCGGAATTGGGACCTGATTCTCGGCAGCCAAAAAAAAACAAGAAAGATTCTTGTAGGTCCGAATACTACTTATTCATTATCTACCTACCCTGCCTATCCAAGGTACCTCACTCTACAAGTTTAAAATTTCCTCTTCTATCACTCCCCCATCAACTATACCCGACTCTACTCCAAGTTGCCCTGGACCACTGATCGACACGGGCCGTTAATTTTTCTTCTTCTGCTGTCTGTCTCTGTATTCGACGTGCGAGACTTTTTTTGTGGTGACGCTTCGGGTCGTCGCTAGTCTAATTATCTGGACCCTCGGTCTATTTACTGGGTTATCGACTGACTGGAGTGTGATTCTATCTATCGTATCAATTTCCAATTGAACCGGGTCTCTTTGTTATTGTTGTTTGTCGTTGTTGTTATACTTAAGAAAAGTCAAACTCCGCGCCAACTCCGATATCGTGGAGAACCAAGAACCTTTACGCCTAGCGTCCACCAACCCCCGGTTTCGCTTTATCAGAGAGTTTGTTCTCTTGATACTCTCCTTCTCAGCAGGGGAAAGAAAAAAAAAAAAAACACGCTATCGGTATATACCATACGACTGGCGCAGTCTGTTCAGTCAGAGCAGCCTTGTTTCTAGGCTTCGAGGCTCATATCTCATCACTTTACCCGATTCTCATTACCCGGTTTCGTCATCTTGAACAAAATCTTCCCGAATACCGATCAATCACACCTTACGGCAACTGAAAGCAAGGTGCGCGCGCTCAGAAACCACCCTTCAAAGCAAAACCCAGACTTTTGTCCCACGATGGGTCTCCTGTAAGCCACAACTTACAACTCATAAGGTCTTGTAAGCTGACCAGACTTTAGAGCCTTGGGAACAGCCCTTGATTGGCCCGATGCCAAGAAGCGCGCTCCTCAAGTCAGAGAATGGGGTATCAAGGTGAGTTTCTTTCTCACCCTTCATATCCAATCGTCAGGCTTCAGTGGTGATGGATCGCTAAATCTCTATAGCAACTTCTGGAGATATGGAATAAGGCCAAGGGAAAGGAGCGCGACGCTCTCCTCTGGGGCGACGAGGTTGGTTCAACCACATAAAGCTGGATCATCTCAACTAACATCTTACATAGGTCGAGTATCTTGTGGTAGTTTACTCGGAGGACAACCAGCGAGTGCTGTTGTCTCTTCGTCAGGCAGAGATTCTTGAGGCGTTGGCTACCGACAAGGAACTGGAAAAGCAAGGTGGCTGTGTCCCAGATCTCCAAGACGTGGACACAGCTGGCGCGAAGAAAAAGTACATCAGACAGTCCCTAGACTTTTCCGCCCTCCGCTGACCCTGAAACAGAGAGAGAACGATCCCCGTCTTTCACCCTGAGTTTGGACGCTTCATGTTGGAAGCGACCCCGGGTAAGCCTTGGGGTATCGGCTTCAAGGAGCTCCTCGACGTGGAACCAGACATGAAGTTGCGGAGAAAGATCGCCAAAGAGCACATGCTTTCAACTGAATATCCCATCACACTCACAACATACCCTCAAATCGGCGTTCCCGGACAATTCACCGACCCCTACTTTCCGCCCTCAGGACCGCGCCTCCGCTCTCAGTTTGTCCCGGATGAGATCGCCAACCCCCATATCAGATTCCCAACTCTAGCCGCAAACATACGATCTCGACGAGGCCGCAAGGTCCAGGTCAATGTTCCTATCTATCACGACGAGAACACACCAAGACCTTGGAAGGACCCTACCGTGAACTTTGACAAGCATGACTGGCCCGAAGATGATGACGTACGAAACGGAGCTGCCCCTGACGACTTCATCCATATGGATGCCATGGCTTTCGGAATGGGTAGTTGTTGTCTCCAGATCACTTTCCAGGCCAAGAACATCACTGAAGGAAGAATGCTCTATGATCAGCTGAGCCCGCTTGGTCCTATCATGTTGGCATTGACTGCTGCTACGCCTGTGTATAAGGGGTTCCTTGCAAACACCGACGTGCGGTGGAATCAGATCAGCCGCTCCGTGGACTGCAGAACCCCCGAGGAGTTGGGAGAAAAGGTAAGTGCGCTCTCATGCTCTCCAATTCGATCTGCACTGCTCACAATGGAACAGCCACTTTCAGAAGGTGTTCGAAGGATACCAAAGTCACGATACGCCTCCAACTCAACATATATCGCCATAGACCCTCGGTTGAGGAACGAGTACCTCGACCCTGACCTGGTCTACGACTCTGACATCAAGCGCCAGCTTCTCGAAGGGGGCATGGATGATCGACTGGCGACTCACTTTGCTCACCTTTTCATCCGAGACCCCATTGTTGTCTTCGAGGAGGATCTCCAGGAGTTGGACCTCACCAAGACTGACCACTTTGAGAACATCCAGTCAACCAACTGGCAGCACATGCGTTTCAAGCCCCCGCCTGCTGACAACAGCATCGGCTGGCGAGTCGAGTTCCGCTCCATGGAGATCCAGATCACGGATTTCGAGAACGCGGCTTTCTCTGTCTTTATGGTCTTGGTCACACGTGCAATCCTGTCATTTGACCTCAACTTCTACATCCCTATCAAGAAGGTCGACGAAAACATGGAGCGTGCACACGCAGTCGATGCTGTTCTCAAGGAGAAGTTCTACTTCCGGCGCAACCCTTTCCCTAACCGCCCTTCGAGAGCCAACACTACCTTTGGTGACGACAGTCGACCCGGATCAGCACATCCCAGTCGACCGGCATCACCTGGGGGCCCAGTGGAGCACGAATTTGAGGAGATGACAGTGAATGACATTATCAACGGCTCAGAGTCGGGAGAGTTCCCCGGCTTGATCCCAATTGTCGAGAGCTATCTTGACAGCGTCAACGTCGATGTATCGACTCGATGCCATCTGTCTACATATCTCGATCTGATTTCACGTCGAGCTTCAGGAAATCTTGACACAACAGCCAGATGGATCCGCAACTTCATTGACGTGCATCCCAGTTACAAGCATGACAGCGTCGTCAACGATGAGATCAACCATGATCTCATCGGCGCCGTGATTGCCATCGGCGAGCGGGAGACGGCCGGCCGCGACTTTGCGGGTCTCGGGATCCACGGCCTAGAGCGTCTGCTGAACGGCTACCGTGGAGGATGCGGCGGTTCAAGCACAGCACCCAACGGAGAGGCCAACGGAGCACAGGCGGATGCCACTAACGGGTCACTGAAGCGGAAGAGCGAGTGGATTGAAGGCCAGGAGACTGAGTCATGATGGGAAGCGTCGTTGAATTTGGGTCGGCGTTCTTGGTTGCTTTTTTGAGCATAGTAATAGGATGTATCTAGAAAGAAAAGAGCAGGGATCAACGCTGGTTTCAGGATATAGTTGCTGTATTGAAGGGCTATGCTGAGACACGGCACGGCTGTTGCTGAAGACCTTGAGGCAATGATTTGAGGGTGCCACACTAAAAAGATATATAAACATTGGGCGATTTTACGGTCGTCTGGGTGATGTGTATTCTGCGTTCCCAAGACTCGAGGCTCTCCTCACATGATCCCAAGCAGAGTCCATCCTATACGAGACTGTTCACTTGAACCAAGAATAGTGAAGTGTCAGTGTGGAATAGAGTTCAAAACCAAACATTGAACTATACCACTATCCGCAATGGCCCTGACGATCACATGACTCCGCGTGCTAGTCTGCATAGCACATTCGACATGTCAAGTTTGGCATCACGGACGGGAATTATCTCGTTTGTCTCTCTCGGAGCTTTTCCACAGCATGAGACAGAGCTAACTACAGCACATACATACCTAGGTAGGTGGGTAGCAGCAAGCAACGAACTATCTAACTAACTAACGGATGGATCAGATCAGATGGATCTTAGAGAGAGTCATCGAAACGCCTCCTTGTAAGCGAGCTAGGCGAGCTGTCTCCGTGAGCGAGAGAGGGCAAAAACGTTGACCTTGGCTTGGCTTGACTTGAGTTGGGTATGTATGTACCAGTTGCTGTCTGGGAGGAATTCTCAGCCGTGCCGTGCCGTGCCGGGGGCATGTGAGGATGCAGTATAGCGCCTCTCGGCCGATTCTAGAAAGAAAGACACGGTTCTACTAACTAGTTGTTGGTTTGCTTTTGTTTTGGCTTTGGCGCTGCAAGAGTCAGTCGCATGTCTTTGAGTTGTGGCAGTTTAAGGGGGCTTTTCTTTTCTTCTCAGGGGACCCCCTTTCAGTCTGGAATTCTCGTAAAGATCCATAAACCATGTTCTCTACCTTGGACAAAGGAGAAAAGAAGCAAAAAAAAAAGCCACACTGGAGTAGTTTGGCGTGGCAGTTGACGTGTAGTCTCGGTATTCATGTTTTTGAGGAGATATCATGAGGGGTATTAGACAGGCACCTTGACCGGTCGCCGCATTTGGAGAGTCGAGACACCGGTGAGGGTTCGCTACAGCTGAGAGTGAACGGTAGAATTGAGTTATCATTATCGGCGAATTTATTACTAGGCTAGGCCGCCAGGTTCTGTAACTTATGATATCTTTGCTTTTTCCGCCGTCGCCCTGTGTCTACAGGTGGGGGGGCCTACGGGGGGTAACTATATTATCTCCGGTGATCTGTGACATGGGATTCTTACCTAGCTTAGCTCTGAGCTATGTACATACAGTAGAGTAGCTAGCTCGAGGCACGCGGCATGCGAGAGTGCGGCATATCGAAAAGGGATGTAGCTACAGTGGGAAACGATCTGCTAGACAGAAGGGGGAACGGAAGTGTCTCTGAGAAATGAGATTGTCGAACGGCGATGTGATCATGTGAGCGCTAGTAGACCAAGACAGACAGTTTATATATACATACAGTATAGTGAGAGAGAGAGACAAGAGAGACAGAGATAAAGATACACCCAAAGAGTGAGATGACCGATCCGAACGCGAATCTGATATGTATCGGGGCCGAGGCGGTTTGAGTTGAGATCCCGCGCCGGGTCCGGATCCGGAGCCCGGAGGATCAGACAAAACTGACAAGATCAGGCATGATCAGTCAAGTCAAGACGGGCCAAGGAAGACAAAGACAGCATGCATATACATACATACATAGCTCAGTTGGTAGTCACAGTTGCAGGTTGTTTGGCATGAGTTCCCATGGTAGATAGACATGTTGACCATGCATCAACTGACTCGTCCATTCTCGCCCTAGAGATCAGCAACCTCTACAGAGACAAGCAAGTGATTGATTAGATAGATATCTACGTACGGATACAGTAGTAAGGATAGATGCTCCCGAAATGACAGAACCATGTATGTACATCGTTTTCTCGTATCCCTGTCTCGAAACTAGTGATGCAACTAGAGGTTAGCATTAACGGTGACCAACAGAATCTACAGCAGGGGATAGATAGTATTGGATCGTACGGTAACCTTTCCGCACGGGACGGGGCTGAGTTTAGTGACCTTCTGATGGGAGATGCAAGGAATCGGTGAAGTATCTTATGTATGTACTTGCATATTGTATAGATCAGCAGTACTGTAACTGTTATGTGATGGTCTTGAGCAAGATACAAGACATTAAATCTCACCCGCATGATGGATATGATATGATATGATATGTTATAATGCAACAACAACAATAACCCATATGGATCCTCTCGACGAGGAGATATACTAGCCAATAACGATAAATTACCATGTCTCACAACCAAGACCTACTACCCTACCTACTATGTACATACATACGGTACCTAGCAAGCCATCAACTCCATGGAAGTGTGTATGTATGTATGTATGTATGTATGTATGTATACACGCCCTGCCGCCTGCTGAAGCTGCTCATTCTGCACACCTATGTATGTACAATTGCCGAAGCACGCCGCCATTCCAAACTGGGCGTTGCGTTGCGTAGCGTTGCTCTCAGACATCAAAAGCTCGATCTCCAAACAGATCTTGCCTTGGGCGGATCGAAAAATTGACCAGTCGTTTGTTCCGCTAACTTGGAGCTCCAGTCAAAAGCAGATTCAAGTCAACGGTCGGTCGAGTTCCAGGTCCAGCTGAGTGAGCCACTGAGGAGTGAGTTTTGCCCGATCTAGCAGGCCGTATAAATAATCTTGACGACGAGGTATTTGCTTAGTTGCAGATCTTGGCGGTAGCAACGGTAGAGATCCGACTGATGTGCTCATCTCGATCAGGCACTGTACAGTAGGTACGGTACATGCTAGCCACTCTCTCCATCCTCTCCATCCTCTATATCCTCTCTCTTTATTGTATGTAGCTTGGAGAGTCATGTCCCCAGTTGGTGGCTTTTCGCCGTTGTGACGGCTTCGGCCTAGACTCGGCCGTGTAGACTCAACTGTTGTCTTTAGAAAACGGGTTTCTGGGCTATCAAAAAGTATGAAATGATAATAATAACAATTTAAGAAGAAAGAAGACAAGGTGACGTCGCCGCGTTGAATAGATATCTCGGCAGTTATGTTGTTTGCTGCCAAATGTCCAGTATTATAGTGTCATCAACGGAGATTCTACGTTAAATCAGGTCCATTCTCCGAAATGAAACAAAACAACACCAAGTTCTTCTTGCCTATTTTATTCTCCTTTTTAGAATACTACATACATACATGCATGCATGCTAGATCAGATAGACAGAGACCCTTAATCCACCTCCATGCAACGTCAAGATGCAAGGGATCAAACCCTCACATCACATCACAACACAACACAACAAATATAGCACGCAGCCAACCAACTAACAACCGATATCTGTCACCGAAAACGAAAACGCCCTTGATGTAAACCCACGAGGCCCTTTAGCTTGTCACATTCCTAAGTGGCTTAGCCAACTTTTGGTGTCTCTCAACTCCCCTCCAACTCCTCGTCTATCTAGGCGGGCGTACATACAGTATACTCTTCTCCCTTGCATAACTATGTCTGTCTGTCTGTCTGTCTACTCTACTCGAAGCCCATGATTCAACCCCTCGTGCTTACCATGCTAGCGACATGCCTGTACAGTACCGACTCCATACAAGATCTCATCCCAGAGACAGAGACAGACCCCCGGGTGAAGATTGAAGAATATGTACTGTATGCATGGGGCAGAGAGAGACAAGGCCGTGAACTAGACCTAGACCCCGAGGCCTCGAAAAAAGATCAGGACCCTTGCTTCTCTCCTCTCGGTTGGGAATTCCACGTGGCAGCGGCGGCGGTCCTATTCCCGTCTCGCAACTTGGCTTTGTCTCTCTGGAATGTCGGCGGTTGAGAGGCGTCGAGTATGAGCCAAGAATGACGACGAAATAGGGTTGAAACGATATCTTTTAGAGTTTGTTTCCATAGGTAAGTCGGTAAGTAAACAAATAAATAACTCATCTCAACTCAACTCAACTCCATAGCGATCTAGCAGATATAGCTCAGTTCTCCTTCCAAAGACGTCTTAGCAGCTTAAACGCGGTGGTGGAGTTGAAGGAGTCGTCTTTGAGCATCTATCTATCCGTCCGTCTCTTTTCCAAGTCTTGGACCTCTGTCTCTTCCCGTGGCGTCATGTCTGAGGCCTTCTATACCCGAATCACCACAAGGTTTTATGTATAACAGGTCTAGCTGAATGTCAAATCACTCCATTCTGTATGCAGTACATACAGCCTGGAAGAACTGCTCAGTAAAGAGGCGTATGTATTACTGTAGGTCTCACGGTAATGCACAACACACATGGTTGGGCATGCCACCCGTCAGGGCCTCACAGAAGGACGATAATCCCTAGGCCGACTCCTGGATCCTCCATGGAAAAGCCACATGGATACTTACATCAGAGCCCCCGTACTTGTAATAGCATGTAACGCAACATCAGAGAATCCAGCCAAGCACTTGCAGACACGCGGCATAGCAACTGAGCCCTCTTATCTTGTTCTCGCCCGTGTCACCCTCACTGTGCAGTCACAGTGAGGGTGACACGGGC